>NNCF01137500.1:44742-99106 GCA_002313205.1 Laupala kohalensis
TTATTTAGTACTAAGTTCTTGAGAACAATATAAATACGGTGAAATTAATTTTTTGTGTCTCTTTGAAATTGAGGTGATTCCGGTATGAAGTAATTTAATATTTATATAGCACAAGTGAAAACGATAAACCCACAAAATACATAATGAGAAATCAGAAAAGATTTCATTAAAATGGGAATTCTCTTTCCGGTAAAATATTACAAGTGCAGTATGACGCAACAAGTATGGAATATTTTTCATTCTCTTTGAAAAAAACAGTGCACTGGTTAAAAGGAGATGCGTGCATCTAAAAGAAAAATAGAATATCGAGAACATCAATATGAAACCCAGTTTTTAGGCCTTAACATCTGCGTTTCAAAAATCATTTCGTTCTATTTAATGTACAAAATTACCATGTGACACTAGTTCAGTGAAAACGTATTAATTTATCGTTGTGTGTTTGAAATTTTGTCTGGTTACAAAGTGATGGGATAGTGTGATTGACGAAAAACCAAAGAGTGTGTTTATTTAAGTGCTTTATTTAAAAAATAAGGGAAAATGTCTGACGAGGAAAAGAAAGAAGAAGAAAAGAAAGAAGAAGAAAAGAAAGAAGAAGAAAAGAAAGAAGAAAAGAAGGAAGAAAAGAAAGAAGAAGAAAGAAAATCATGTGGTTAGTAATATGAGTACTTATTTCGTTTACAAATAATGTTAACCAATTGATATTAATCTCTCCTTCCTTATTACATGACCTAGAAGCAAAAGATACATAACCTTCAATACGCGATCCATTAATAAAAATGAAGTTTTCTTTAAAAATACTATAAAGGTATCGAAGTTTGATGTGGTTTTATATCAAGTTTTTTTACAAATCGTAGAGTCGGGTGTAGTTTATATTTGTTTGAAAGTGATTTTAGTGGGTTAATTGGTTACTAGTTAAATGACAATAAGGACACAACTCTGTTATAAATTCGTAATTTAATCGTAATTATTTTCAAGATAATTGTTTATTTGATGAATAAATTTCTTTTATTACAGATTTTTTACGATCGATGCGCCCAAATGTTGGGTTATGTGAGGTGCTTGATTTGACGATAACTCAGTAATTATGATTGCTCACACTAATTTCTTTTCTGAGAGAAATATTTGTTTTTTGGAAAGGTCACCAAAACTCAAGTCCAGTCAATATCTATATTATCACAAAATTCAATAACATCAAACGAGTAATCGTGGAATCAAATATTGCAAAATTAAGAACCAATCTTCTTTTCTAATTTTTATCGAGGTGAACAAGCGTATTAGAATGGGACCGTCTTTTAGACTTTTCATCCGTTTCCATAGTCTTTAAATTAATTATTTCAATATCTAGTTATTTTACCCTGGAAATGAATTTCATATCCCTGTTCTGACTTAACAAAGTAATTTTAATACACTGTCACTGTGAAATAACGAATTTTTAATAATTTCTATAGCATTTTAATTTTAAACAATCATTAAGAATTAAAGTTGCATATTGTGAAATAATTTCAACATTTCATTTTCACACAGAAATTTAAAAATTAACAGAATAATTACACAACAATGAATTTCAAATATAAATTTCTTATCCCAATGAATTTTATACATTTTTTTTCGTAAAATATTTTGATACAAATAGTACGTACATAATAAGCAAAACTTTTTATAATTTTATGTGAATTTGTAGAATGGAAAGAAAACCCTGGATTAGTTCAAAAAAAGTGTTTTCATTAATTTCATTACTTTAAACATATTCAAAATGAGCATACATATTTGGAACATATTTAGTTATAAAACTAAGTAAAAACACTTTAAAATAAACAAAATCCTTATACAGTAGTTTTGTAAAATCGTGAAATTAAAAATAAGTTTCAATCAACTTAAAAGAACGTTTTTGTGACAAGTTATTTGTCGGTGAAATAAAATTTATTTTTATTTATTTATATAACGTTACCTTAAATTAGTTTTTTCCTGTAGTGAGTACGGATATAAATCTGAAAACTAAGAGAGATTCTAATTCGGTGGGAAATAAGTTGTTGGGGAATTTGGAGGGGGGATAATCNAGATTTTTTTATCTTCCCTCCCACGGGTTTATACAGATACGGACATTTTTGCACCGGTTCTTCAATATTTATTTGATCAATATTTATTTGAACTTGCAGACAATTGGTCCATATAAAAGTAGTATGAAACGAGTTTCAATGAAACATTTTTGTGCGTCCCATCAAAAATGTGTTGCATGAAAATCTGTCAAAGTATTTAAATGAGTTTAGTTTCATGAAACCGAAGAATCGTGCAGTTTTCCTTTCCACTCTACATTTCAGCGTGACTTATAATAGTTTACACTGATATCATAATAAAGGGAGAAGATGAGCGCCGAGTTTCTGGTTGGATGGTCGGGATTCGATTCCCGGTGGGGTAGGGAGTTTTCATCACACCTCCACATCTAGACAGACTCCCAGACCTAATCAGTCTACTGTAAAATGAGTACCGGGTCAAACCGGACGGATGCTGACCACATCTCCTCCTCCTTGTGCCAAGGTTTATTAATTACTCCGTGACACCTTTGGGCACCTTCGGTGTCCGTTGAAGGACAGTTTGACTAAGACTTTGAACATCACAATAAATTACATATTAACTTTTCATAAAACACGTTTGACTTAATTTAAATTAAATACTTTATATACCTTCAAATGCGATGTAAAATCTTTCGTATTGATAATAATATATCTATTTTAGATTCCAAGAAAGACGAAAAGAAGGATAAACAGAAACAGTCTGTGTCTGATAAAATGAAGTCGATGAAGACTAAAACTGAGAGTTTATTCAAAAAGAAGAAGGAGGGTGACGATAAAAAGGGTGACGATAAAAAGGGTGAACCGAAGAAAGAAGAGCCCAAATGAAAAAGTAAGAGTTGATAGAGTAATTTTTTGTCTCAATATTTTTCCATGACAATACAACATACTTTTTTCTCAATAGGTCTTTATGTACTAAACGAGATCTTGCATAATTTGGCGAAATATTTAGCCAAATTTACTGAAACTGAACGGAATTGGAATAAAATGAAGTCAAATTAAAGGAAATATTTAAATATCAACACTAAAAATGTGTTATTACTGAAAACAAGCAAATTAATGTACAAAATATGACACAATTAAATTAAAAGTATAATGAAGTACTACATTTCAATTAAATAAATTTAATATTTTGTAAACTTTAGTTTAATTCAGGGCGCTCATATTTTGATTCTCGTAGTCCTTGATATTTAATGAATTTGTTTCAGATAAATTTTGTCTTATATCCTTGTATGGCTTTTTCTTTCTTTCTTTCTTTCTTTCTTTGTGTGTTATTGCGTTCACATTTCTATAAACGGAAAATGAACATATGTATTTCCTTTCGAAGTGTTTTATGATTCATAGGAATAACTTAAGTACGTCTAATTATCATGTTTGTTTGAAGTGTTACGGAAAAACAATAATCGGATTGATAGTAAAAGGTTTTCCACTTTGTCTCAAATCTATGTTACATTGATGCGATGCACACCTCTAAAACACGTTTCGTAAATTTAAACATTAAAATTATTGTACAGAAATCTCTTAAATTACGTCAGAGAAGATGAATTATGTTATGTTGAATGTCAATGGTAGACTGGGCCTAGAGGCGAACAAGGTATTCTTACAGTGCCTTAGAACTCCCCATGCTGACCTTGCAGCTAGCGATAGTAGCGCCCCTATCCACCGGCGTGTATCACCGCGATGAGCACTCAACACGACCTACGTAATCATATTCGAAGTACAAACTTCGTAGCATCATAGACAACTATTATTATGAATATTAGTTGACTATGGTAGTATACAAAGGATAATGTAGTACGACCAAGTAAGTCGTATAATCACAAAAAATAGTGATACTCCCTCACCACTAGAAGGCGCCACTGCGCTGAGCTGCAAGTTATCGCGACCGTGCTATATTAGAATGTGGTATTACTACCGCATAGAAACATTCAAGATTACCATCGCAACAAACTCACTAAGTCGAAGCGGATAATTGCCCGGCGTGAATAATTGCCACACTATCCTATATAGAAAAATTAAAAAGCACGCCTCTCTTTACTTCTCATCATTGACATGAATTTGCAAATAAAAAGCGAATATATTGAATTCAAAACAACAGAATAATTCTTTATTTAGGTATTGCGTTGAAGATTGTTATGTTGGTATTAAAGATATTCTGAAATTAACTGTTCAAAATTTCTTTTTTCACACAACCAGCGTGTCCAGAAGGAAGAAGAATTTCTTCCAGGTCTTCGGGGGTAATGAAGGAGAAATCCTAAATTTGCCCACAGATTCGTGGGTGTATCATTGAAATGTTTTTCATCTTTTATACACTTGACCACACATAGTCTATAAATTATTAATATAAAGGCTAATATTCATTCATAAAACTAAATATTTCACCTCTGTGTGTGCATAACAAACTTACAAATCCAGTGGTGGTAACTGTATTTTTCTGAGATTTTTGTTGAATTCTCCTCAGCTATTAGAGTTCAGGGGTCTATGATAAAAAAACGATAGTATACTCAAGTTATCGAGGGTTTGGAGACCAAAAGAACAAGGATAGCGGACTCGAGTGGTGTTTCAGGACAGCCATCACCAATATTTTAGAATAAAAACTCCAACACTCGTTAAGACTTGGACTGCCTGAGATTATCGCTTGATATTAAATACATCGTTTGGTAGCTCTTACACTTTCTTACGGGTGTACCAACGCTATGGAAACAACAAACAGACTATTGAATTTCGTTGAAAGTAGATTAAAAAATTAAGATTTCTTGGATTATTTATGCAATGTATTTTATTCATACGAATATTAATTTTGTGTTACTCTACAAAGGACAGAAAACGAGTATTTTAAGGACAGTCTCTGCTAGAGGTATTTTGTCAATTTTGGTTCTAGTGAACACAACGTATTAGATAAAAATATCACTGTCGTGTAATGTACGACATAGAAGGAATCAATTGAGTGGGTTGGCAGTTCTCCCAAATTTGGTAACTTTTCGTACGGCAGCTAGACTTTAGTACTCTGCCACCTGCAGACTCGTGGCATGAAGTAAAATACCGACAGGAGGGGAAACTTGGTCAATTGCGCGACTCCATCTTGAAAGGCACTGATGTCGTTTAACCAGTAATGACGTCTAGGGGGAGTTCCTCTAACTACTTTTCTATTAGTTATAGTACGTCTTTGACAGAGAGAATTACTGTTGCATGAATTTGTGTTACTAGTTCTGTCATCAATAATATCAAAGAAATGCACCAAAATTGGAGAGGTTTGAAACTTTGCGAGGTGAAGTAGGTCGTGGATGTATAATATAATGATAAACAGTGAAGATCACGCAAATTGAGAGAGTTTGTGAGACCGTTGCTACCATTTGACTGAACGTAAAACGAAAATGCTCATGTAAGAAGTGTTTTTCTTCAAGTTTTCCGGTATTTTTCCCCATATCATTGTATATGTTTTTCAGTTTTATACGATATATTCCTATGATATTGCATAAGTTCCCCTATATCCTTGTGTATGTTCTCCAAAGTTACGGAATGTTTTGTAGTTTTATTGAATAAGGTCCGATTATGTTATATGTATCATTATTTGTAGAATTCATTTTGCATGCATACTCCTGGAATTATAAAAGTACTCCGGAAAATATTCTTAGTCCCGAGCTCTTGAAGATTTGGAGCCGTTAGGTTTGCAACGCCATGTCTCTGCGACCGGGGAGAAGCTCCTCACTTTCGTTCGACCAATCGTAGGCAAACTTGAAACTGCTTCCATTTTTGGTGGACCAATAGAAGACTAGTATTGGCGAACATTCCCCTATTAAATCGTAACGAGAAAAATGTTTTATTACGCCGCTATTAAAAAAAATTATAAATTTTTATTATACACAATTTCGACTTCCATAACAAAAAATATTCCGTATATTCTGTAGATTTCAATGAACTTTATCATTCTCTATGTTTAAATGACATCTCATGTGATTTTCTTAGACGAGAGTGGTTATATAATGTGTGTGGCCGTATGATTTCATTACAAATATCGATCCACAAGGGGGTCCTTTCAAATTCTCTTCATATCAAGTACTTCCTATTCAAATCAAAGATAAAAAACACGTTGAATTGAGTGCCTATATCTGTGATGGACAGAGACGTCGAGTTTTTGAACAAAAATTATACCGCGTCTAAGTAAAAATACATTTGTCTGAGAGAAATAAAAATCCACTGTCGCTATGCCGCTTTTATTGACTGACAGACCTTATGAATATGGTTTTAAACATAATACCAGTACTGTAGTTATTAGTTTTATTTATAATGATTCTGATTAAGAAAAAGTCATAAGTATGCATTAGCTCTTATATGTCCGAGGCATGACACTGATGTCCAGCGTTTTTTGCTTTGAAATAATCTTTATCACAATGGATGTAAATCGAGTCGGGTTATCGTATGTTGAAAACGAAAATTAAACATTACAAAACATTGGCAAAATATTTGTTTATGATGAGAAAAATATAACATACTGTGAATATTAAAACAAAACTTTTCAGTTATATAAAGGTCTCTATGTAAACAAACAAAGTCTGCTATGAAATGAGATTTCATTCTGGGACAACGTTTTTCATGGGTTTTTATTAGTAAAATCCTTCTTGGTTTTCATTTTTGTTGTTCATTCTTTCCGATCATTTTCTTGAACAACTACTACAAGACCTTTTAAAAATCTTAATACAAGGGTTTCTAAATAATAATATACTGTATCAGTATATGTTTCCAGAGTCAATTGCTGTAAAAAAAAGTAGTTGCCAACTGCATATGACTGCATGGAGTATAATAAACTAATTCACTCTTCAGAAACCAGAGATCACTTTAATTTCAATCAAGGGCCCTGAGGCAGTGTCAGATTTAAGATTTCCACATCCCGAGGCAAATTCATCCTAAAATAGGAGCAAAAATAGTTAACTTCATACAAAAGTATCTGTGGAATATGTATAAATTTTATTTTCAATAGACTTTAGGAGGGAGTCTTAATATTAGTTCACATTCTTGTTGCTTGAGAGCAGACAACACGATAAGTGGAGTCTCAATATTATTTCACGTTGTTCTTGCTTGTGAGCTTGGAATAAGACCTGCGTAAAAATGAAGAGCGGTGTTCACCTTAAAGAGTAATTTTTACCAATATAATACTAGGAATAGAAATATTATCTACAGATCATTAACTTCGTCACAATAGTTGCCAGAAAAGCGTTTTGTACCCAATTTGTACAATGTTTTTTTTTTTCCTTTTTAAATAATAAAAGAATAAGCCAACAGGACTTGAAAACTATTTGGTATACAAACAACCTTCTTTAAGAATTAAAATTATACATCCAAGTTTTATTGTAATATTGCTTTCAAATGTGAATACGACTGTGTCGATGCATTCTCGAGTATTAAATCACAATCAAGATTCGACTTAATTCTGTTTGTGGCTGTCAGTCCACCTCGACATAACTTCTTCCACATCAGTTGTTGGGTATTGTACGTCACGTCTTAGCTCTTCGGGCGCAGGTACTTTCACTAAACACAACTAATTCCTCATCGCTGCTGAATGACGAAGTTACCCCTAAACACTCCCGCAACACGCAAGCCATCGCCGTTCAATGACAAATTCACGAATTTTCTACTAATTCCGCTATGTTTGTATAATTCTGAGTACGCTTACGACCGTTCGTTTCGAGAAGAAGTCTCGAGCGCTGAGAAGCTCCACGAACGGTGCTGTGAGAGTCGAGAGCTGCAAGCGCTGAAAGAAGTTCTCCGAACGCAGGGATATTGAGGTCACGCAATATTCCTTTAGCTTCTATGATATTGACGACTAAATATATGAACTTGTTAGCTAAGATACCTCTTTTGCCGACCGGTCCACGAGATCGGTGTAGTCTAGCATTAGACTAAGTCCTGGTAATTGAAGTAGGCCCTGACTTAATCATAGTACTACTTTTCATATGTATATGACTTCCCATAATGGAAATAAATTGCAAGGAAATCGAGCCCATATTTTGAGGATGTTTGTAGCGCCCAAGCTGGGATGGTAGTTGGAAACTGACCCACTCGCGGGAGAGCTTGGATGTAAAACCATATAACAGATACATTAGTGCTACCTTGTGCTAACCATGAGGTACTACCTCTTTAATGGTTCAAATTTTCACCATAGCGCGACGTGGTTGACATCCCCAAATCTCGGCGCGAGTTCCAAAGCAATATGGCGAGGTTCGATAATCAGTGAGGTGAAGTAGGCCGTGGATTTAGTTTATACTGATAAACAATGGAGATCGTGTGAATTAGCGAGTTTGTGAGTATGTTGCAGTAATTTCACTCGGTAAAACGAAAATGCCCATCTACGAAGCGTTTGTGTTCAAGTTTTCCAGTATGATTCCCCATGTCATATTCTATGTTTTCCCGTGTTACAGAAACTATTCCAGTGTTATTGCATACGTTTCCCTATATCTTCTTGTGTGTTTTACAATTTTACTTTGTTTTCTAGTGATATTGAATATGACTACTAAATGATGTAATATGTCTCATTAATTTAGAATACATTTTGTATGTACATTACTGAAATATTCTTTTTATTGTTCCTTTACTTCGCCTTCCCCAAAAACTGTAATTTGGATGACCTGTTTGAACTCGGAAGGAAAATAATAAAACTTACGGAAGCGAACTATTTCCGCAATTCAGAAAGAACTGCTAGACCTGCCAACCTAACGACCAAGTACTTTCGATATCGGTCACTCGTAGCACGGTTAGCGATTTAGGTGACAGAACTCCCCCGAGATGGTGCCACCCTACTTTCACCTCCTATTGTAATATTACTTCATGTCTAGTATGTCTTAGACAGAGAAAGTCATTGTTGCAGGAAGTCGTGTTACATGTTTTTTCATCAACATCATCGAAGAAATCCACAAAAAAATTCGGCGAGGCTCGATAATTAGCGAGGTGAATTAGGCCGTGGATGCATTTTATAATGATTGAGGGAGTTTTTGAGACAGTTTCACTTCGTAAAACGAAAATGCTCAAGTAAGATGTGTTTTTCTTCAAGTTTTCCGGTGTTTCCCGATATCATACTATGTATTTCAATATTATAGGATCTATTCCAGTGCTATTGCATGCGTTTTCCTATATATTTGTATATGTTCTCGAATGTTACGGAATGTTTTCTAGTTTTATTGAATATGTCCCGATTATGTTATATTTATTATAATTTTTATAATATATTTTATATGTACATCACTGAAGTGTCTGTTTTTATTGTTCCTTTGCTCGTCTTCCCCAAAAACAGTAATTTGGGTGACCACATGGAAAATATCAAGATTTACTAGAACTAGAACTAAGAATACAATGACAAAAATATTACGCCTAAACCTACGCCTTAAAGCTAAAATAAGATTCAAATTTAAATGATAAATTTGTACCGAATTCTGGTCTAGGCATGGTTATAGTTTTTAATTTTCTGTTGAACTAGGCATATTTTTAAGTAATTTTGAGAGCCCACAATATTGTTAAATACACCAATTTTACTCCTTCGAAACACCACTAGTGGGTTTTTACCATGTTGGTGGATCACGCACTTCAAAAGTCCCGGAACTATCCCGCAGTCAATGGTTACGTAAATTCACCGGATGGCCTCCATGTCCGTTGGACGATTGTCTCAGGACCCGCGAAAAGCACGGGTACTTGAGTCGAGCTCTTGACATTGCTCATGCACAATTGTGTTGAGTCCTTTTCCTTTCTCTTCTGTATACTTTTTATCTGTGCTTGCTACTGTGTGTCCTGTTTCTTTAATTATATTCTTGTTTGGGTTATTTTCTTGTTTTATTTCTGTGGCTGGTGTGTTCCTTGTTGTCCATAGAATAAAAACGAGTAAGGAATATTCGCCCTACTGTCCTGAGGAGTTTCCAATATCGAACCCCAGACATCAATTCAACCAGCGCTCGACCACGCTTGGAAAACACTAAGCGTACTTGCATGCGGGAATTACAATAAAATTGTTTAGAATTAAATTAAAATTATTAAAAATTATGGAAGCTATTACAAATATTAAAATCATTAATAGTTTCGTACTTGTACATGCGTTGGAACGATGAAGAATAGTTCAGACTTAAAAATGTCATTATTTTCATACTGCAACACGTTATTCTGAGTTCAGAAGATAGGATAATGTAAAGAAATAATAAAACAAACAGATATCTCATTTTTTTAAAATTACTTATTCTTTTTGGAGCAACGTAAATGATATGCAAGGGATTTGTTATCAATGAAGTAAAATCATATTACTACTAAAAAATTTGAAAATTAATGAATTCCATTCTTTAGAGCTCATGTAGTAGTATCCTTCACTATAACAATTGTACTTATCTTCGAGTAAAAGGGATTAGTTTTCTGATCTCCAGCAAATATTCTGAGCTACATTTAAAACATTTTCTATCATACGGAGATACAATTTTCCTGAATCACATTTGCTTTTTGTTACTGCTTCTATAAAGGTTAACGATAACAGAGGACATTATACCGTCAATAATGTGAATAATGTGACACGTAATTCCACATGGAATACTAACTCTCACTAACAAGATGTTAAGACGTAATACGTACATTGTTTACTTGTATAAAAAATTCATTATATTTTAGTCTTCCTTAAACTTCTACTGTTCATTTAAAGTCTTGATTATTATTAAATTCTCTTCCTGTGATACATCGTATCCCAAACGTGCCAAAAACCGATTATTTTTTTTCAAATTCTAATCAAATAATTCTCTACATTTATGTTTTGAATCACAGCAATATTGTCAATTATTTCAGAAAACAAAACAATCGTGATTACACCATGAAGTCCAATAAACTTCACTTTTAAATCTTTTAGTAATAGCTCCAATTTTGAAACTTTATTTTGCATGAAAAATGTCATGATCAAAGATTGAAAATGCGAATGGAAACAAATTTTATTAATATTTGTCCAACTAGAATTACCGCAAGAGAATAACATGGCCGGCATTAAAAAAAGAACGTCGATGTCATCTTTAAGAGGAAATTGCATTGTTCAAGACAGTATTTTGTGAACCTGTGGTGAAATATCATCGTGTCAGTGGCCTAATTTATAAATCACTCTGCAGATTACTGCTAGACACTCTTCTCTTACGACTAGTGTATACGTGACACAAGTTCAATAGCTGTACATGTAATGTAAAATAGGTGCTATGACAGTTATACCCTTGAAGTTCTCAATGTACGAGGTCTTAAATCTCCAAAATAAAGACCGATGGCAAAGAAGGAAAAGAAAGATGAACTTGGGAAAAACAGAAAGGGTGAGTTATATTGTCTCGCATACTTTAAGGGATAATTTGACACTTTTTATAGTAACACGTGCTCCTTTCATACATAAAACTGGTGTTATACTCAAAACATTAACTCTTGCATGTTTTTCACGCAATTTTCTCTCTTTAATCTGTTCTTTCAATGTTGTCATCATTTGTCAGAGATTAATTTTTTCCCCAATATTCGGTTATTCTGAAACTATATGAATATTATATATAAGTGAGAAATTTCCCCACCCTACTTGCTTGTTTTTCTAGAACCATTGATAAATTCTATACAGTGGAGCGTGAAAGCATAATTTCTGTGAGTCTATAAAGACATTTTAATTGTCCATAAATACAAATTAACGCACCAGAATATAATAACACCTTTTTCTAAATAATATAAAACGTGAGTATAAAACAAAAATTATTTACATTAATCATAGATGCTAAAACGAATAAATTATTCTTACATAAATCTGTTTTTAATATAAAAATAAACGAATTTCAAAACTATTATCTTGTTTAATTTTGAAAATCGTTTGTGTAATTTCTTAAACATTACTTGAATTATTGTGGTATACACCATTTTCTCAGTGACGAGTAACTCAAATGTCTTGAATCAACTTGACCGTCTTCTTGTAGAACAAGCACAAAAGTACATAAAAGAGAGGGAACATTTGAAAGACATCCGGGAATTAGATGGAACGGTTTGGTATAAGGATACATAGATCCATGATAAAATGATATAATTTTTATCACTTAGACTATTAGAGAAGGTAAAATGGAAAAGGGGGAATTTACTTTGGGAATTAAAAAAAAATTAAATATAATTATTGAAATTAGTGAAGTTCTAGATTCGAGGAGATTCCCAGGAACGAAGTACACCTTAGTTCTCTGGTCTCGTCATCTTAAAATTGGCAATAATTATTGAGTGTTAGTAAAATTTTAACATTAAAAATTTATTTTTATGAAATTATTATGGGACTGTAATGGGAAAAATAAAATAAGTATATTATCACATGAATGTTTGTAATGTCATTCTGATATTGAGAGGAAGTAGTTTTTACTGCATTAACCATAAGGACTTTTCAGTTAAAATAAAAATATTTTTAACCCAACAGATGATTTGCTTGCAATGTTATAATAAAACTCTCGTATTCGAGATAATTTAATGATATTGAGCACTGTGTGTTAAATAAAATGTCAAATCATTGAAGGAATCCTGGGAAAAAGTGTTTTCACGCCTCTATTGAGAATTGCTATTGGATTAGGAAGTGCAAATTAAAATTGTTCGACATATTCTGATACTTTTGAGAAACATACCACGAACTTATTTCAAACAATAATAATGACATATTTTTAAAACTAATAAAACAGCTAATTATAGCCAATAATGGAATGTCTTAACATTTATATAAGTAGGATAAAATCCTTNAAAGTGTTTTCACGCCTCTATTGAGAATTGCTATTGGATTAGGAAGTGCAAATTAAAATTGTTCGACATATTCTGATACTTTTGAGAAACATACCACGAACTTATTTCAAACAATAATAATGACATATTTTTAAAACTAATAAAACAGCTAATTATAGCCAATAATGGAATGTCTTAACATTTATATAAGTAGGATAAAATCCTTTAATTTGATTCATCCTATGAAATAATAATAAACTTGAATTCACTGATTATTTCATTAAACTTTGAGTTAGTATTTGAAAACTTGTGTTGGAAAATTAATGTGATTGGATAAGAGAGTTGCACATACATCGCAATATTGTAAGACATGATCTAAAAACTGAGTCAATTGATGTTCAAAGATATTAGTGAATCTGAGATAATTTAACGCAAACTCATAGAAATGTCACATTGATAACGACAGATATTTATTTTAAGGGTCTCCAAATTTTTAAATTGAAACCGACACTAAAATATTCGTAGATAGGTGGGGGAAAGGACGAAGAAACATTCTTTGTGGGTCGGACCTCTAATTTGGAGACCTCGCACTGATCCCAACCCCCATAGGAATTGAATCAGAGAAGCATGACACTAAAAATAATGTTTTTCAAACGAGTCTCCACAATATTATCTGACGTCATCACATTTTCGATAGATTCTTCTCAAGACGGTTCCCCACCTGACGAAAAGGAGAAAAAGAAGAAGAATGAACCGAAGAAATTTGGAGCATGTTTGGCTTGGCTACTGTTAGGAGCTGCTTATAACACGTACAAGCAAAATACGGAGGTAATTTATTTTCTTATTGATCACAGATATTAATCACAGAGGACTTACGCGGATATACGAAAGATTTAGAAAAACAGAGTAATCGTTCACAATTAGTAGTATGTTTGTTCATTATTTGGAAACGTTATCTCTGAGATATGAGCAACAAGCTTGCCAAATAAAAGAAAATCATGTAAAACAGAAAAATAGAAGTCCCTTTGGATAAAATATTATTTTTTATTAAAAATTAGTGGGAATACGTTTTTGTTGAATGTATGTTGTACAAATATATTTATTAACTTTTGTGTGAATCAATCCATTACGCTTACGAAAAATTTAAACCAACATGAGAAAAAAAGTAAAGAGTTTGGATAAATATATTCTTGTTGTTCACAGAAGTGCTCGGATTTGTTCTGTATTAACAGGGAATAACCTACGAGACTACATGATAGGGTTGTATTTTTTATTAACGTTAAACTGAAACGTGTTCATAGTACATCACAAATATTAAATGTTGATTCAAAAATGTAAAGATTAAATGAATTGAAAAATTTTAAAATGAATTATTTAATTTGTGAACATGGTACATCAATAACCAGTTGTTCATAGCGTTTCTATCAAATCACAGTTTTTCTCGTTGGCCAATGAATAAAAAACGCTAGTTTGTTAAACAAATGCTGCGCAAAAGAGCTTCTTATTTAACATTTAACAAACCATAAGCGTTATCTCCTGATTCAAGATTAAATTTTTCTAGTTATTTCTCATTAAGACTAACTAAGCAAATAAGAATGTATCATGAAATACTTATTTCTTAAATTCTATACCCTTTTATTCCCACACATGTCATGAAATATACGTCGTTTTATTTGGTAAGTACCGATGTGAGTACTTCAATACTGATGATTTGTGAGACTTGATATTTATTAATAAATATGATAGTTACAATTAGACCTACTGGACATCATTTTGATTCAAATATTTTTAAATTTATTTTAATAGTAATGATTAAACAAATTCGATTTACTTTGATCAACTACTCTATTAGCATCTGAAAGTTATCGGAATTGAACTTAAAATATATCGTGTTAAATCTTGTCAAAAATGTGTTGTGATATTAATTGAAATATTATGCACTACTAATCGTTTCCTTGCATGTTTGGGTCTACCCGTATATTTTATCAATATTTATTTATTGATTGCCAGACAATGTCATTCTCTTCTTTTCTCTACAATAATACAAAGGCATCCAGAAATCAAATGTTACAGTCTCTCTACCACTATATAAATTATTTTCTTTTTTTATTTAATACACAACTCTTTCTTTAGTAAAAAAATTCCCAGTCCTCTCCTTCTCAATTACTTTTTCGAGATCAGGTCTGGCCTGATCGAGAGAGCTGGCCCTATGGCCCAAATCTCGCCACATCATAAAGTAAGATATTAAATTAAAAAATAACACCCGAACACTTGTTTTTAATTTCGTTTCTGTTCTCTACTTCTCCATGTTTACGACATTTGTCATACGACATACTTCGAAATGTTTCTTCACCCAGATGCAATTCTGCGTTAATACAATGTTCTAAAACAAAATTTTCTCAAGTGCATTTATTTATAGAATTTTAACTTGATATTTTTTGGTTGGAAGATTTATTTGGACACATCTTAGAACCAAAAGTAAACGATTTAGTCGCAATATTTTAATGCATCTAATAAATCTCATCTAAAACATTATGGTAATTCCATAGATTATAAAGTTGAATACTTCTCATCACTTCCCATTTCGCATTTATTAAATTTATGAAACTAATACGTCTATTGTACCTTGGGAAATAAGAACTAGCTAAACCCGTACGATTAAATGCCACGGAAAATTGAATGTAACAAATATTCCGCATGATTATACGATCTTTTACTTATATTTAGCAAGATTATTTTATTGACTAAAATAATACGGCAGATACCACTTTCTACCATCTACTAGTTGTAGGTATTTTGAATTAAAAAAGAATACAAGATTCACTCGATTTCATCTTTAGCATTAACAATGCAACCAGGACATCACAACAGTTGTGAATAGTATATGACAATACACAATGGAGCATTACCTAACTAACATACTGTTACCGTCTTGGGCTGACACGTCAGAGCTCTCGTTTGTTAGTACTCAAGTAGTCAAGTAATGCCCTCTTGAAATACATGAGTCAAGTAGCTAGTTCTCTTGATGTAATTTTTAAATGCTGTTCTCTCAGGAAGGAAGAGGAGAAAGATAAAATTTTAAAAAAATCGCCGATACATCCTTTAATACTCTCAAGTACATACTTCATTGTGAGAAAAGAAACGCAAACTTTCTGGGAAATTGTCTTAATGTGTATTATACGATGATAGTTCTATAATTATATTTCTCAAAATTTTGTCGACTTGTTTAATATGGGAGCGGAATATTTTAAAAGCGAGACGAATTTATGCAGATTCTTTATTTGAAAGCATAGGCGAAACTGCAATCGAACAATGATGAAAACTACAAAATGAAGTGATCGATTCCGGCGACGAAGGTTCAATGAAACCTGTTCCAAACAGAATGCACAACTCGATAATTTCATTAGCACCTGCTTCTGCATATTTCTTAACTATTACCAATGTTTCTTGCTTTACCCCATCTTTAATTAATATGTACCTGTTTGAAAGTAATTTCTATTACTCGTTCACTATAATAGTGATATTAAATGTCTTTCATGAATATCAGTAAGTAAACCAATTGTAAGAAATTCAGGAGGCGCCAGGGTCCCTGAGTTCTCCCACTGAAAACGTGTCTGTATAATGTATAAAACATTTATTTCAATTATAAAATTTGTTATGAATATATTACTTATTTGACAAGATTCTTTGGAATAGTTACAAATTTTAAATTAAAAAGGAACAAAAAACACAAAAACTACAATGTGACATTTTTATAAAAGTAGTTTGTTTTTAATAAAATAGTTCATTCTAATCCTTATTTCGAAATATGGTACACAAATGAAAATATTCTATTCTCGGTTTCGATTCTCGGCTCTTTGCCTTTGTCACGTGACTCATAT
Source organism: Laupala kohalensis (assembly GCA_002313205.1). Lineage (NCBI taxonomy): Eukaryota > Metazoa > Arthropoda > Insecta > Orthoptera > Trigonidiidae > Laupala > Laupala kohalensis. The sequence continues at coordinate 61,409 of NNCF01137500.1, forward strand.
ATTCTCCAAGTGTAGTTACACGGAAGAAATATGTGCACCACAAAACCTTTTGTTGCATTAACGCGCTTAAAATGGATTCATGAAGAGTTACTTTTTCCCCAATCTGCGTTGCAAGGGAGGAAAACACGTAAAAGAAGGAAGAAAAAAACCCGTGGGTGTGGGCCAAATTGTTGTATAAAATGTAGATTCAATCGACGTGGCTGTTGGCCACCACCAATCCGGATGAAGATATGCGATCGGTCGAGTTGTAGACATCTGCTGATCGATTTTCCTGTGTGTGGCGTAGAAATGCATCTTCCAAGTGAGGCATGTTACTGTAACGAATATACGGGTGAGGGCCTTCGAGACAGATGCGCATATCCCATTTTTTAATTGTTTTGAAAATTTTTGTTAAAATAAAGCTATTTTGTCCAGTTGTGCGAACAAAATATTTATTTTCATTTTCGATTATTGGTGGTCATGCTATTTCTGATTTTTTTTTATAAAACATACAGTAACTTTGCTTGATTACATATTTGGTTAACAAATTTGTATAACTGTGTTAAATATTGGTTTGAATTACGCATGAAATTTTTAGTGTAAATTTAGTTTCATATTTTTTTAATTTTTTTCATAGTACTATTCGAAATGTAAAAAAAGAAAATAACACCTTTTGAATAAGTTAAGCTTTTGCGAAACGTTTATAATTTTCACGTTGAGAATTCCTTAATTTATTATTCAACAAAAATAATATAATTGATATTATCTGATAATGTATAATGCCAATTAAGTAAAAGAATATGCAAATGTTCTCTATTGGTTCAGTCTAGGACTTGCTTGGTACGAAAAACACAATTTACAATACACAATTGTTAAGAAGATATTGGGAAAGAGGTTAATAAGACTCTTGTAGATGACTCGCGAACAGATATAGTACATAAAATACTAACACATATCGTGGGAAGTTTCTTGCAAATGTCCAAAGATTATCACTTCCTGCTCAAGTCAGACTTATCGAAATTGTTACGAAATTCCCCTAGTTTTCTGCAGTCAGACGTGACTTGAACACTTGAAATATTTCCTTCCCTATACCAATTGTAATAAGAGCACAATACCAGTTATACATCGTTGGTGAACTACCAATTATCATCGTTGTTAAAATCAAATGTTGTGCATTAAGGAAAATCATTCATTTTTCGTTTCATTTCTCGCGAAAACCTTTGACATTATAAAACGTATATTACTGATGCTCAAAATCTTTTAAAAGAATATCATTCTAACTCAAATACCATGAACTTTTTTCTGAAGAATACGTCATTTTCTAGAATAATTTTTTATCGTCAGCTATGACATATAAATATCACTGAACTACAATGATGACACCAACTTGAAATAGCCAAACCAACATTTAAAGTAATCTTCGATTTCCAATACACAATCTTGATCCTATTTTGGAATTAAAACAAGTATTTTCAAAGAATTTCATAATACTTATTATTGACCTAAAATTACTTACTAATTACATTATTTTCTCTGACACCAAGACACAATTTTGCTAATCAATGAAAAACAATGAGTGAATTGCCACGTTAATAGTGTCAGGTAGCTCTATAACATTAGCAAAACATCATATTCCGAAAAATGGAGAAGACCACTACCTAAAAGGTAGACATAAAAGAAAATGTTCCAAAATAAATATCAGATTAAATAAAAAAATGAATAATAAATTACCTGCTACAAATGAATATTATGAAAGCTGAAAATAGACTTACAATTGACTCTGGTTAAGCATGAACATATAAACAATAACAATTACAGAAAAAACCTTGAGCATTACAACATCAAATTGAAATGGTTTACATTCTCTGTTGGTAATTATTCTCATCAGTACTTATATAATTACCAATTTTCTTTAGATTTGATAAAATAAAAAATAATTTAGCACGTTGGAGCTCAAGGATTCATGATTGCTTTGTGTCGTCGTCTTTATGGCCGTCCTATAGTTTTTCTTGACCCAGATTGTAGCAGAACATGAGATGTGAAGTCTTACTACCTTGAGGCTGCCAATTTGAATAATCATTGAGGAGCAATACTTGTATTCACACAGTTTAATGAAATTCACTTTTCGTTGACTTTGTAATATTAAATGTTGCACTGTTTCTATTGTTCACTGCTCTTTTATACAAAATGATAGTTTGAGTTCAATGTTTGGTTGCAACTTTGTTTGATTTACTTTGATTTCGTATTACTGTTTCTACTGCAACACTGATGATAGAGTAGTTCACTGTTCTCACTTGCTTTTTTCACCTTCTTTGTAATCGTTATTCCCTACTACAATTCAATGGTTCGCTTGCCTCGTAATAACTTTATAACGTTCTTTCTGAACATCACTCTTTTTTGTAAAATTCAGAAATGAATATTTCAGTTCTCATGCCGGGATGAACTGCCACATAGCGCATCACGACTACCCTTCCCGGATTTCTGGCAAGTGGTGACTCGCGCACTTCCGTCCGCCTTTTTACAAGGTTACCATTCTAGGCCAGTATTTTTGTTGTATAATTTACCAAATTACATTTATGGCTTATAGATATATATTACATTTAGCTTGATATTTATACATTTTTTTTACAATACTGAGGGCTATAATCGTGCTTTTCCAATTGTTGCATTTTCATTATGCTCGCGAAAATAAATTTGCATTGGCTTTATAATACCTTTCTTTGATGTAATTTGTTGTTAAAATAATATTTATCTGTATTTTCATGTACATGGTTTACTAAATATCATTGATTTGTTTTCTTGACTTCAACTTAAATTAAATTTACGTAATGTAAGAAAAGTAGTGCCAACTGCGGTTTTATTGAGCTACTACTAACAGAAGCTTCTAGAATTCTGACTCAGAACGTCTGTTGAAGATTTGGGATACTTCAAAAAAATGGAATTCCCGGAGTTCTATTTATATAGATGACTTGAGCAACATTGTGAAATCGTTCGTTACATAGCGGATAACTGATGCGTACTGTTATAAGCGGTATGTTACGAAAATAACAAATAAAATGAAACTTTAATGAAGTTTCTCCATAAAATCAACTAGCATTATTACACCATTATTTAACCCGTATTATGCAAAACATAGGGGAGAGTGCAGTAATTACGGACACTTAAGGAAAAGCGGATAATATGCTTATTCCATTGGAAAAAGTCAAAATCTTACTTATTACATTATTGCATTGATCACGTGGCTATTACGTAAAGGTACAATAATTTCTACATACCATTATAGTGTCATATACTTTCAAAAACAAAACTGTCAGGTTTATCTAATACGAATTTCAGAAGGAAATGATGGATGTACTTTCATCAGCTAGTTAAAACTAAGCAGTGACTGTGACTGCATTTTTATGGCTCACTTATAAAAAATGTCTCCAAAATATAAAATTAATAATAAAACCCATTTGAAAATAATTGTGATACCTAGTTATATCCGTAATTACCACTAAATGATTCAAATGAAAAATGTACTGTCCGCAATTACCCCCAAAACATATTTGCAACAACATTTAAAATATAATTAACATCAATGATAGTATTTTTACGTTCACTATCCCATTTTGTCTACCTAAAAACATTTAATAAAAACGTATTAGAGACCTCGAAAGATTAATTTAAATCATTATATTTAGAGATTAAATAATTTATCGGTTAATTGTAAGAATTGACTAAAATCATACGTTGTAAATTTACCCCAGAAATGAAAAAAACATTAAATTAATGTTTTGCAACAAAATCAATAAAAAATAAAGCAAAGTTTGAAAAACTTCGTGATGCAAATCCAAACTTCTCTGACCGCAATTACCCGCTGCCCGGACTTACCCCACTCTTACCTATATTCTCGCTTTCGTTACAAACCTCTTCTTCCATTGATGGATACATTTCTAAACTATTATTGTACAACTTATTTTGTGAATAATAAATGGATAACAGCACATATTACTGAGAGAAATTTAGTTTATTGCGCACCAAGTGGTCATACGCCCTTGGCTACTGTTATTCGACGACAAAAAGAGTTTATTTATTACTTTTTTTCTCTACAAGGGGATACAACTAAGATTTGTGGATGTTGATATGGTATTGTAGACTAATGTATTATGGTCAACGCAATTTGTAACTGCTTTTTTGACATATTTATAATAATAAATTTACTATATTAATAGAGTCTACTATATTAAAAATTAAATTACTATGTTAAATGTATATCTTCGGGTCAGAATACGCCTAGCTTTGTTGTTTACGAAACATAATTTAGTAAACAAATTACTTTTGAACTAGATAGAATTTTTTACATTTAGATTCTTCTCAAAAAGTCATTAGTTTACACTTTTTGTTTTGATCCCACCTCCATACTATTGACACAACACTTCTGGAACGAAAAACCAGCAATTTACTAAAAGTACGCTTACCGTTTTCCACATATTTGAATTTGTAACTTTTTAATAGTTGCGAGTAGCTTAATGACATATTTAATAATTATAAAATGTCACAAACATAAAGAAGTAACAGATGTTTCAGTTAAAAACTTTGGTTCGACGCAATATTTAAAAAATTCGAAAAATTGATTTCTCTGCGCCAGTTTTCAATTTACGGTTTTTTATAAATTTTCACCGAACACTTTCCCTGGGAATTGTGGCGGGAAACCGAACCACATAGCAAAACGTGCCATCAAAAGATACGGATTTCATAAGCGCTACCTTGTAATGAGTTTGAGGTACTAAAATGTCGAAATTTAAATTTTTGACATGACACCACAGACATCAACAAAATACGATACCTGGAAGTTGTGTAGATATGATATATACTTACTAATACATAAATGCGAAATATGATAGAGTGCTACGTAATCACGACTAAAGGAAGGGACGATATAGGACAGGAAGAACATAAGCTAACTTTTATTTTGAAAATGCATTAAAAGAAAGATAGAAAATGATATTGACGATAAATAATGATGACATCTGGAAAAAGAGTGGTATATTCGCCTACGCTGTCTAAACGGTTACAGATAGGTGAAAACCATTAACGGAAATATTGTTCACCTCAAGGAGTTCTACAAAAAAGTCCCAAAAGCACAAGTCTATCTACAAAAATTAAACCAAATTATCGAAAAATCGTTATTAAAATAGAACTGATAAGCGTTAAAATACTTCAATTTAAGAAGGAAAATATTAATCATCATCAAATTGAATGTTTTTTTTTGCGTATAGAATTTAACAGAGATAAAACATCAAATCGTAAAATATAGACGAATAGTTTAGATCTTACAAGTGTTTTAATGAAATTTCGCAGCCGTTGTCTGACCTCTTCGACAGCGAAACTTCGACCGGCGCGGCTCCCGGCGAGTGGGTTTGTTCTATCAGAAATGATAAGATAAATAGACATTTCCGATGTTATGTCAGTGTTAAGCCACTATTGGGATTAAGGGGTTAGGTCTAGAAATCCCATGGGTATTGTGGGAAGTAAGAGTCATATACCCATCCTGGCCCGGGTTTTTCTCCGGTTTTCCTTCGGGTAAAGGCGGATTTATCATACAGGTTCTCTAGGCTTTGTCTAGGGGCGGGTCTATTGTAACAATAAATCGTGAATTTAGTGTTATTTCAATTTTTAAGCACTATACTCAGAATAATCTATAGTTCGATAATAACTTACATGTAATTTTTTGCTTAAAATTACAAACATATTGACATTCTATTAGTATTATAACTCGCAGCTAACTTTTTATCTTATCTAGGAATTTTTGCTGAATTTTTTGAATCCGCCTCTGCCTTAGGGCCCTTGACCGGAATTGATGGGATGGTCCCTTGCTTGCTTCCGGAGAGTAAATTAGTTTTATTTCCTCCACGTGGTCATACGCAGTTTGTACTGTTTTTTGACAATAAATTTATTATTTATTATAAAAATATTTACTCAAAAAAGACGGGTTAAGTCCTTAGATTTCGGAACCTTTCTGACAAGTGACTTAATGCCAAAGAAGTTCAGCACATATGGGGTTAAATACCCCTAACTAAAGGTGAAGTGGTGAGGTGGACTAATTGGTGACGTTTCGATTGATTTTCTCACGGACACATTTGCTTGTTCGAGGGTGGTTTCATCCAAGAATTTATTTATTCTTGCTTGTGAAGGTAAAAACACAACATGATGTTTACAATCAGGTTCCGTAATAAAATTGTATTGTAATGAATTTGTAAAATTAGGATACTGTACTTGTTTTTAAAAACCAAAAAGTAATATTATTTTGATCCTACAATATAGATATTGTTTTTCTCCTGAGTAAAAAAGTGTTCCAGGTAAAAAAAATTCAGGTAATTCCGAAGTTATTAATATGATTAAGTTGGTCGTGATCGTGAGTTGAAAAAGTTTTATCGGTGTATTCCAAGGAAACCTTGACTTTTATTTCCCTTTACTTTTTTAAAATCTTCCGGTACTCATCGTTCGCTCTTGTCTTCCGGTCTACATCCGAAATAATTTCTATTAAAAAAAAAACGATTTGTGGAAAATTAAAATAAGCACCCGATGAAAAATTGTGAGTGAATATATCAGTTGTGGTTGATGAGTAGGACGACTTATCGTCTTTCATGCTGACAATACATGGTGAAAACAAAGCGGAACACAGATCCACTCTTTTAGGGTTCACGTGAGAACTCTGTATCGTGAAAACTATGCAAAAGGTTAACTTCATTAAATTCATTCCATATACACGGGTTTTGTAAGTTGATATATTTGATTTAAATGTTTGAACCTCTTTCAAAGGAGAACCGAATCTTTTCGGTCTTCCTCTTATGTGGCACATGATTAGAGTTGCTGTTCCCCGTTTGGGTTGCAGGCTAGAGTACCCCTGGAGTGCGGGCCATCTGTTTGTAAAGATTGTATAAATAAACCTTTCGGATGCTGGCCACCTCCCATAACGGTAAAGGAGATCGATGGCTACAGCCTCCCACGTAAATCATCTTGCATTAACGAAAGAAGCACTCAACAGATGGTACTGAATTGAAGAGATGGTCAAAGAATTATGGTGCAAGATACTGAAGTCAATCTTCTCCAAATCGGTATTATGTGATCTTAAAGTTTTGAATTGAAATGAAATTCCCGAAATTATTATTATTTGCTTCAAATCTTCCTAATATTTTAAAGAAAAAAGCAAACTGATAACAGTTAATTTTAACCAATTTCGAATCTGAGATAATGGAAACAATCATAATTTTATGAATCTCTTTACCATTTCCGTCAATGATTCAATGGAACAATTTTGGAAATAAAATATAAAGTTATTACAAGTTAGATCGTTCCATTACTTGTATTGTCCACAAATTTAACTTTGAATGAATTATGCTTTAGAAATGACACATGAAGACATATTTTTTTTCAGTGCATTAGCTATCGTTTATTTTAGCCTTGTGACGTCCTCTAAAGGGTATGATCCACTTAGGGCCCAATAATCTGAGGGTTAATATTTTTTTAAATTAAAAAAAATATTTTTCAAATATTAGGGACAAGGAATTTTTTTTCCAGTCGGACAATTTTTCCTGATGTCAATTACTGGCAATAAGAAAAGAATGCAAAGAATTCAAAATCTCAGTAACGTCGTCGGGAAGTGGTCAACATTTGCATACGATTCACATCACATCGGGAGTTAAAATAGAAGGATATTGATTTTATATCACATAGAAAAAGATTAGGATTCAATATTAATAGATTGCTTGTATTTCCACTCTTAAATAGCAGTGTATCTCTCGTTACAAAAAACGGGGAATATAATATTTTCTTGAGCTGATATTAGTTTCAAGTCGAAATTTTGATGGTCTGCTACACAAATAGCATCTCATGGTAACACTGAGAAATTGGTGGATTACTCCAAGTTTTGTCCTGTTTATTTATTTGAGAAAATATTCAAATGAATTTCTTCCTTCTCACTTTTGGGATACAAAAAAACGTAAATAATAGTGTGTTCTCACTTTCTGGAATAAAGAAATAAACTCATAGGATGATTTTCTTTCAAGGAAGAAAAAAATTAAATATTTCATGAAGAACATGAAGTCAATGATTCTGAAAGCAAGATGACTAAAGAAAAAGCTGTAATTCTTTGACCTTCCTTTAATAGATACTAGTTATGTTTCCTTCAATCATAAATTTTGTTCAGTGAAGAATGTTTTTTTAAAACATTTATAATAATAATTAATCCTATTAATATATTCTACCCGATTTAGTTTTTCAACAATGCGAGAAATACCCTAAGCAATATAACGCACCCAAAAGATGGTGCAGTGAAGGAATTGGAAATGCAAAATTCTAGTAGGCAAATCAAATTATTATTGACCAAAAAAATTCCTCAGAAAATATTTTGAAATTGAAAGTGACTTATACAACACATGAAAAGATTTTTTTTAAAATAATGATCCAGAGCTCATTGTTCTTGTAAATCATATTTGAAATTAAAATGAATTTAAAAAAATATCAACACTTAGACTTGCACAATATTAACCCCATATTTATGAGGAAAATTGGGATTCTAAATCTTTATTGCATAAATTGAATGTCAATTTCTTATGGCAATGATCCCGGGTTTGGGTTTCAGTGTCGTCATAATTTTCTTTGTTTGTATTATTCGGCTTTAAAAAATTTTCTTTCATTGAAACCTAACAAACATAATATACTTCAGCGACTAATGATCGTTATGAATTATGAATTAAAATTATGTCAAAAATGAAACTAGTCGATAAGAAAGTTATTATGTTTTTATCTGAACCATAATTTTGACCATTACATGCGTTGACCACCACACAGTTGATTTAATTAATTAAAAATGAGTAATATTCAAACAATTTACATTTCTACAAAATTCAAAATTGTATTTTGCTTTTTGTAATTTCGTAATATTATCAGACAACAAAAATTCAGTTTAATAAACGGTTCGTCACTATATTAGCACTGTTTCCAGTTTTGTTATTAATGTGTTAGAAGCCTAACTAAATCGATTTGTATTTTTGTAAATAAATTAACCCATTTAATTCTGATTTGTGTACTGAGTAATATGAACGTATAAAATATGCAAGTTTGTGGTAATATGCTAAATTATATTACCTAATTTAAGCCATTAAAGTAATTCATAATCTAATAACTAAGAATCAATCAAGTTCAGGAATAATAAATCTAAAAATTGTTTGTTTTTGTTAAGCACTCTAATAAAATTTAGTGTTTTACTTAGAAGAACTGAGAAATATCATTAAAATATTACATAGATAATAATACCAAAATGATTCGTTAAGATAGATGATGGAACCTGGCACGGATAACAATGATACATATAGAAAACGTTAGGATTATTCTTGCAAGATAGGTTTTCCCTGAAAGTATTTTCCTCTTTTAAACACAAAAATTTGATTAGACATTTTTATGGATATGTATCTTCTTCCAATCAAACAAAAATAGAAAACATAGAAATCCCTTAGATTGCGGTGAACCTCACCGCCAGGTAACAGATTAATCATGTTACGTTGAATGAAAATGGGAGACGGGACCGGGGTTCGAACCCGGGACATTGAGCTCAGCGCGCTCATGCACCTACCGACTGCGAACGGGATGGCGCAGTCGGTAGGCGCATGAGCGCGCTGAGCTCAATGTCCCGGGTTCGAACCCCGGTCCCGTCTCCCATTTTCATTCAACGTAACATGATTAATCTGTTACCTGGCGGTGAGGTTCACCGCAATCTAAGGGATTTCTATNCTGTATTTTGTAAATTTCATCAAAAACGGTACACCTGTTCCAGAGAAAATATAACTGTAATAAAAGTATCACTAAATGCATGGTTTTCTTGCATTTGGTCACAAAATAAGAACACATATATTTACATTATGCCGACGTTTCGATCTTTATTGAGGTCATCCTCAGGGCTACAAAACAAAACGAAAACATGGCATCCAATAAGCTCATTAATTAAAATATTACAATTAAACTACCTTAATCATTACATACCTAAAGTAACTCCTTAGAAACTAACATCACTCCACACAGCTCACTCTCCTAACCCGTAAGCCTTTAGTATACATGGTTAACTTACTCATCATAAAATGGTCTCACTCTACACGTGTTAGTATATAAATGAATTAGCTCTATACATAGTCCCAACTCAACTAAACAATTTTTAATGCCTTTACCATACAAAACAACCAAAATAAAGAATACAATTTAGATGACTTAATTAATAATTAAATATATTCACAATTTTAAAAAGATGACACACCACTAACTCAGCATTCATACCAATCCCTACATACAAAATAAAATTTATTACAATAAATATTCCAAATACAACACACTACTTGCAAAACATTGACCGAATTACACCATTAAAAAACGTCAACATAATATAAATATATATGTTTTTATTTCCTGCTCAAATGCAAAAAAAAAAAAAAAGATTCATTTAATGATCACTATGGCCGATAACTCTCATACTTAAAATAATCACTCGTTATTTTCAAAGGAATATTTTTCCAAATAATTTGAACATGTTTTTATTAGAGACTTTGATAAGTTGTTGCAAAAGACAATAACAAAGTTTGGAATTATTTTGGAAGAATTATATTATATTCGATGAAACATATTCTTCACTGTACACGATATTCTTATTCTTGGATTCCTTTTCGGGATAATATTAACTTATTATTAATTGTATAATGGAGGTACAGTTTAGTATGATACATTTTTCCCTCTTAATAAAAAATGTCCAAAAGTAATAAAACATGATATATATTTTGGACATTTTTTCCCTCTTAATAAAAAATGTCCAAAAGTAATAAAACATGATATATATTTTGGACATTTTTTCCCTCTTAATAAAAAATGTCCAAAAGTAATAAAACATGATATATATTTTGGACATTTTTTCCCTCTTAATAAAAAATGTCCAAAAGTAATAAAACATGATATATATTTTGGACATTTTTTCCCTCTTAATAAAAAATGTCCAAAAGTAATAAAACATTATATATATTTTGGAAGAATTTGGGGAACAAATTCGCATCGAAAAGATAAAATACATTACTGAAGTTTCATTAGTATTTTTATACGAACGACGAACTAATGTGCAATGCTTTACATAATGCAATGCTGTTCATTTTTTATGAAAGTTCCTTATAGGATTCACTTTTAGAGAAAAAATTTAATCCAAAGTTTTGCTAAAAATCAATTTAAAAAAATATGGTTTCTAAAAAAAATTAGTATTCATGCGCCACTTTCGATCATCATACTGAGTTGCAAGTATATCGCCATGCACTTGATTGATACTAGCTGATTGAACGAGCTACTTGATACCACTTGCTTTCACAAAGTGTCAGAATGAGGGACAATATATTACATGAAATAGTTAAGCTCTCCAAGTTTATTTACGATATGCAAAAAACGGACTATTCTTTCAAAAAAAGTGTTACATTCACCTACATTTATTAGATTGATAGACTCTGTCCACGGTGAAGTATTTTGTCGAGCGAAAAGATAGGGGTAAACGTTAGTTTACAGTGGATTTTTATTCCTTGCGAATATTCTAACCGTGTAGTGTTTGTATTTGGTTGTAACCATGTTTAAAGAAATTTAGCAACTAAACAAAAATCAACAATTTTGTTTGTAAAATTGTATCAGTCCTTCACAGTATCATAAACGTAAAGACTTCGTATTTCCATGAGACTTAGAAAAGGTGTAGTTCTATGAAATGGAAGAACTAAATGATATATTAAGCCTTTCCGACTTTCTCTTTCTTCTTAACTTGAAGCGAGTAGAAACTCCCTTAAATCCTAGTGTAATCTCACCCCGATTGCTAATAATCTCTGTGCTGAAAAGACGAAGGGGAGACCGAAACGAGGAAGAACAAAAGTGAATCGCAACATGAGGAAGTCTGCTCTTCGAGGTGCGAGAGGAAATCGCCGACGCTAAAGCTCCCCAGCGCACTTATCAAAAAGAATTGTTTTTAAGGAAATAGTCAGGTATGTGTTGCGTGAACGCATATACTACTTAAAATGAAATGTTTACGAAATGTAAGGGGTGGATCAATTATCAGACACTTATTGGCACCTCTCGTAAGAAAGCTGTCCAGAAAATAACTTATATTTTGAAATAAAAAATAAACTAATTGAAAAAAATATTAATTTCAAACGCACACTCTCAAACAATTTTTCTGCATGGGTACAATTCAACTTGAAGCATTTACCATTACGAGGCACAAGCTTCTCCAATGGTTCACACTTGTATGCAGTTCTCCCTCATTGTCAATGCGACGTCGCGAGCCAGGTCTTCATCTCCAGAAGCGCTCTCTCAGCGTCCCAAAAATCATTTGGTATAAGCATTCTGAATTATGTTTGCCGACAGAATTGAGTGGTAGCTCACTTCATTGCCATGGAAGATGTCAGCGATGAGATTAGTCACTGTTCTTTGTGGTCTTAGGTCAAGATTTTCGACACACTTCGCGCACAAAAACTTGTGATAGCCTAATTTCTACGTTACAATTTCACGTAATAATCTTCGTGAAAATTGAGGAAAATGAAGTGAGACCTCAGTAATCGTAAAGTCTCAATTTCCACGAATTTGTCCTTTGATTTTCATAGTCAGTTCATCAATTGTGAGGGCATCGCTTTAACTTTGCTACGAGATTTTGTATTGCAGTGCACTTTTTAAAAAAATTCATGTATTGAGCAAAGTAGAAGTAGCACAGTCTATACGCTGTCACAGCTGGTTGCGTTTCAAGTTCTTAATGTAAAGAGAACCTGCAGCACATAGAGCACATAATTTATCATAACAGTAGTATTTTCTTCTCACAAATTTTCATAGTCCCTTTTTACGCAAGCTGTCTTTCGGTTCTCGTCTCTTATTGGTGAAGTAGAGATAAAGGGAGGGAGACAAGACATAATAATGTGACAAACTACAGCTGATTCAAACCACTATGAGAAACTGCGCGTAGTATTTCCTGTAAATATGAGAAATGCCCCATTATATTTCAACCCTCGGTTCTGATTGTATTAAGGACTTTTGATGGGTACTGAGATGGGTCTTATCACCAAGTTAGCAGCTCAAGATCGTCCGCCATGCTAGACCGAGACAAATGTTACTTTCTGGACAGCCCTCGTATTTACGTCTTGGTATTGTTTTCGTTAAAACTATCAATGGATCCTATTACAAGTCAAAGGATGTAATGATCTATGATTGAGTTGCAAACTCTCTATCTAGATCTTATACTGTGTGCGTCCACGTTATGTCTGATAAGACTGGATCGGGAATAAGGTAATAAATAGTAGAAGTGTGAACAATTTCTTATAGTTTCACTCAAACATTTATTACGTAATAGTTTCATCTAAACATGTCTCAAAAGTGTGACAAAAGATACGTGAGATATTCAGCAAATACCATCATTTCATTACATAATACGTGACAAGACAACGTTGATCATCCTCTATTTATTTAAAAAACTATCTTACTATTTAAATAAAGAAACGAATGTTTACTAAGCGAACTCCGATTATAAGTCTTCCCCCCTTCTGCAACATAATATGCATTAGAAGTTTCAAATTCAAATTTTGATGACAGATGATCAGGAGATTCCAGTTTTTTTTAAGTTTCTTGCTGAATTCATGGCTTTTAATCGAAGCTCTATTTCTAAGCTTGATATCACTACCATAATCGCAGAGAAGTAATGGATCTTAAGAAGATGAACATGGTCTTAGGAAGTATATTAGTTACCAACTCAGTTTTAGAATACAAATTTATTGAACGTAAATTAGTATTTAGGTTAGAAATAGGTATACTGCATGAGTGCGGGTGAATTATCTTCAGAATCATTCTTGTTATCCTTCATGTTGCGTCTGGGAAAAGAAACATTTCTTTTACGGTACATTCATTGTAACAAAAATATCTTGATCACTATGTGATATTGGTTTTAATTATTTTAATATTTTTCTATTGTCTATCACTTTATTTACTAATCATAAATTCTCCTATCAACTTATTTTATCTTGGATATGTCTATAACGTGTTTTAGATATGGTTCATCATAAAACGAGGGTATAATATTCACAATAATGTTTTTGAATTCTATGTACAGGGAAACATTACTTAATAAAATTATGACGATTACGCTGAGCATGCGTCATAAATTCCAGGTCTCACATATTATTAACAAAAAGAAGATCCATTTAAATCCTTTATGAGGATTAGATGCCTATTAAAACTTGCTATATAATTCAATTTTGTATACATATTGTCCATACGTCAAGAAAATTTTCAACTTATCGCATTATTAGTCATCGGAAGTAGAAAATCACAAAAAAATGCCATGATCACATTTAGAAAATGAATATTATTATTGTATAATTTATTTATAACTTGTTTTCATTTCAGATATATATTTCTTATATGTAAGAAAATTTCGTTATTTTTCATGATATGTAAGAAAATTTTGTTATTTGACGCTTGTAGGAGATCTTTTTCGAAGTAAAAATTGCAATGTGTGTGACAGATATCGTTCCGCCTAACGTTCAAGAACGAAATTACTTTTGAGTGTGAAATTTCAAACTATGAAACTTCAGTACTTTGTTTACTGTATGTTGTGAAAATCATTATTTAATTCATTTTTGCTACTTCCGATCACTTACAATGCTTCCAAATTTAAAGTAGTTAACAAATAATTAAAATGGAGATAAATTCGTGGACGATTATTTGCTACAAAATGTCTGAAGTACGTACTTGGATACGGGCTATAAATTGCGTTCAAACTCCTCCTGATAGTCTATTTACTCGTATATAATGTAGTGGTTTTTTGTTAATATTGTAGATTTATGTATTAACTTTTCCAACCGTTTTTACAGTCACTTTTCTTTGATTTAATTAACATTTTCACGTCCAAGAACACATCGACTCATGTTTTTATATCATTCTTATCGAGCTATTATTTTATTTACTTAAAAGAAGAATATGTGAAATTTAATTGCATCCATTTTCAGGTGAATTACTTTACTCAATAATTTTATGAACGAGTTTGATTAACATTTAATTCATAACGTAATATGAATTGAGTAAACATCAATTAAACTATATTACTTATTTCTGTGTGTATTCTTTAAATTCTTCAATAGATTTTAGTTCATTATGAGTCCAATTTTTACTCATTTGGAAGCGATATTATTAAGATACAAATTACAAATAAAGATATGTTCCTTTGTTCATTTCGACTTCTTTAAAAATCGATTAATTATGACTATTTTTTGGAATAATAGTAACTTAATGGCATCTAATTTGAACTTAAGAATGTATTACATGAAGACGTAGTCACGAGATAGAGGGCCCAAACACGTTACTAGAATAATTCGACTTAAATCTCTTGTATGTGCCAAAATAAGTTTATCTCCAAAATATTTGGTTGTGTTTGGTAATGTGTTTCTTTCATTCATTACGTTTTCTCTCCATTCCAATGACTCTCCTGAGTGGGTACTCTCATACTTTCATGCGTTTAAATCTCATTCATAGAGTTCTACGTATGAGAACAAATGAAAATTTCTAGGAAACAAAATATTCTCGATATTAGGTGTTATTTTTATATTTCTAGTCCAATATTTCTTTTGATATTTATTGCATCACTTTTTGGAAAAGAACATCTAGCCATTGGCTCAATTAGACCATAAAGTCGGATTATAATGATAATTATAGTTTTCTATGATTCCATAGAAATAATTGTTAAATTAATATATTAGCTATAGAAAATGTTCATAAGTTGAACATTCTGCCAAAACGTGCCTGGGAAATGGCTTCCATGAAGACTAAAGTGAGTTCTAATTAATAAAAACATGTTTTCGTGGTCAGTGAATAATTTCCACGACTATAAAATACATGTTTATGAAGAAGGTATTTAGTGTCACGTATCACATCAGTATACTAATTTCACGCTTATGTTAGTTCTGAGTACTCGTATATTACAAACGAAGGAACAAAACCTATCCACTGCGAAAACCAGTCTCATGTTTCTCCAAAAATTTATCAAGGTGTGAATTTATTATCTTTACATATCATTAAATAAACATTTGTATTTATAAAATAATATGGGTATGTAGTAAAAATTAAATGCAATTGGTAATCAGGATTTATTTTTCCAAAAATATCACAAAGTTTCATTTGATGAAAGTTTGAAAACAGTCAAGAAAACATGGCTTACACAGATCATGTGTCGAAGAAACCTGGTGACTTTTCTTAGAAAGGATATTTACAAAATTTGTGTGACATGCACGGACTCACCGAAGTATATTTTGATAAAATTATTAATATGATTAGTCACGTATGATTTCCTTAAGATAAAATATCTTATGACAAAATTCTCAAATGGATGAACAAGTTTGCATGTTTCTAAAAAAATCTGAAGTTTATGAGAGTAAGCTATGACGAACCTTAGAGATAGCGTAAAGGAAAAAGGGAAAGTTATGTCAAACAATGAAAAATTATTAATTCCGAAACAAGGAAGCAACAAAATATCTCCTAAATGGATCTCTTTATACTGTCAATCACTCGAGTACTTTGGATACTGTTAGGAGAATTTTAGATTTGAAATTTTGTCTTCACACCTTGAATAGATTGAATATAATATTCAATCAATAAAAATAATTAGGATGTAAAGAGAAAATATTAACTTTAATAACATTATACTTTTAATATTAAGCAACAAACAAGTTTTGCAGTTTATTGCATCAGACACAGTATCACATTGTTGTCATTTAATAGCATAATAATAGAATGTTTTTATAACATATGATGAGTGAAAGTGTTAAATATTTATAGTTATATTACAAAAATACAGAAACTTTGGGAACTATCAAGTTATCATGCGTTAAATTCAAAGATTCCATTTTCATCTTCAAATGTCAAATATGTGTGCTTGATAGTTTCAGAAAAAAAGGAATGTTGCACCTGAAACTTGTAGACACATAGATTATAAAAAAGAACCTCAATTTGGTAGATGCTCATAAAATGTTCATAAAATATGAAGTACATTGCGTGTAGTTAAAAAACAGAATATGTTTTATTACAGTACACTCGTTAGGGCTAAATGCATGACTATTCTAACTTTAACTCTCTCGATGTATTCCAAACTCGTCTGAATTGAGAAAATATAATAGCATTAATATTCTAGTAAATGAACAGTTTTCTTTTTTTTTTAATTATTGCCGCAGAATAAATATTTCTAATGCCAAAGCACCGCTTTTTATTTCTTAAAATATATGTCAAAAAAAAGAATATAAAATCCATCTAACTAATAAAGACGAAATATGGAGAAAATATGACAAGAATAATTTGTGAACAAAGTATGCTAATGAATTTTCTTTTTTTTATATATCTTTGTGAAAATGTGCTCTGTCTTCAACACTTTTTATTCTAGAGACATTCTAACTAATCGAACATGATTTTTGGAGAGAGCATTTTATTTTATTAACATTTCGCATGTTTTGAGAATTGCTATTTCGTATCATTTATAATGTTCATAAATAAAGTGTTTTGAAAGATATGTCGCCACAATGTGCTCTCAGATAAAAAGACGGGAAAACAATAAGTATAATGACTATTTTTCGTTCTTGAATGTAATGGGAGTATTATCTGTTGCACATCAGCATTCTCAATTTGACCATCCTTAAACACAGTGCAGTCATTTAGAACCATTCTGAAATGTTTTCTGTACTAATGAATTTTTTCCTTGAATGAAGAGTATCCTCATCAAATACTTAAAATGCTTATATATATATATATATATATATATATATATATATATATATATATATATATAACAACACTATNACTTTGATCCTTTTCGGTAATCTTGAATTATTTTTCTGTAGTTTTACTAGAACTCTTTTCAAAGATAATTTTTTGTACTATATACATAATCAAAACAATGATATTACTTCCAATTTTTTGTGCTGACTTTTTGTGTTTGGTCTACAAATGATTTATAAAAAACAATTTTTCTCGTTTATAAAGAGTTCATTAAACTTTCATGAAAATTGGTTCATAAAGGTATGTTTTGGTATTTGTTAACCAATGTTTGGAGCAAAAATTGTAATCCATCTAGAAATTGGAATATACCATCGTGGGCCAATTTATGAAATGAAGAGAAAACATTTCTTGACTTTCCATATGTTTCACAGACGCATGCTAGCGTTAACTCCGGACACTTTACAACATCCTTTGAACCGAGATATTGGGTAGAAACTTTGAAACCAACACCCATTCAAAGTGTTCATAATATAGAGACAGAAAAAAAATCGCGTGATCTTCGTAAGACCAAGAGTGTGAGTGTGTGTGATCCTTCCGGAGTTCCATATAGTGAGAAAGAGTCTCAACAGATACCACAGAGACCGCGGACAAACTCACAACTTCCAGTTGAAAGAAGGATGTCGGAACGTACCACAGATCCGTTTGTTCTTCCATGGGGTGACGATGATGACGACGAAGATCTCCAAAGAAAAACGTCATCCAAGACATCAGTACCCAAACAAAAACCACCTCCCAAAAAAAAGTCACCAGCACTTTCTCCTAAACCTACCACTTCAAACGCTTCTCAATCGACAGATGACCGACGTACTGTAGATTCCTTCAAATCAAAGAACGATGAGGATACGAAGAAGTCAACAGAGATGATTACTTCCAACACAGCATTACAAAACAGTGTCGGGTCATTAGGAAAATATACTGGTGCAAAAACGAAACGGACAGTGTACAATAAGCCTGCGGCATCAGGGGAACTGCGGAAGTCCCAACCTGCGTCGAAAGTCCAAATGACGCCGGGTACATCGGTTTCCCAAGAACAGGAACCACGTAAAACTGCACCGACACAAGCAAAGTCATCGACGAACCAATATAAAACGCAACAGTCTACAGCTGCTAGTAAACCCAGTCAAAAATCAGTGACGGCTGGAAAATCGGCTGCTCCAAGCACTCTTGCAGATGTACTCCACAGGGTTGAATCAGCTTCTACAGTATCCAGACCAGTGTCTAGAATATCATCCGGTACTCAGAAAACAAGAACAGACTCTACAGGTAGTCGGAGGACGTAGGAACATATATCTTAAGCTACCATATTACTTCCTAAAACGTCCGAACAAACTACTAGATCTGAACAAGTGTCAAAATTATCTGGTCCTTCCAAATCCACAACACAGTCGGCGACTGGACCGAAGAAACCGGTTTCTGACGGTGTCAAAATTATCTGGTCCTTCCATATCCTAAGAAAGGTAATTAATTCCTTGCACAATTTGACGAATTACGAAGTGTGAAATTGAGAAAAACCATCAACGGATATAGATCGATTATTGAATGACAAATATCCATAGAAGTCAGATGCTTATTACAACCTAATAGCAGCAACAAAGGATCCTATATCACTTCAACTTTTCTGTTATGTTTTTTATCCAAAACAACAGAAAAAGATATTTGTCAAAATAAATTGTGTTCGAGATATGGTGGATGTTCCAAACTCGCCACCTACACAGGTATTTATCATTCATTAATAATTACATTTTAAGGTATAGTCTAATCTTCTTGATGTCTCTTACAAGATCCGCAGCATTCTATATTATTAATTTCTCTTTAAATTTGATGATAATGAATGATAGAAAGGGTTGTTGAGAGAAAAATAAATAGTTTATACAGACATGAAGAAAATTTCCACGTTAAGAACACCGAAATTTTTTAAATATCTTTTATAGTCAGAGACTTAATATTAAGTAACAATTAAAAAAGAATTAAATAATTTAATTAATTTGCTGTAATAAATCAATTCATTGACTTCCTTTTTACTAACGATCATTAAACAGGATTTATTTGTAACAAAATTTGGTAATATTTTTGAATATGGCTAAAATAGTGCAATACCATTCATAAAAATTAAAGTGTTGGTGCAGGAGTCACAGAATCTGTTTCAAAAACTTCTTTGTTGTACTGGAATCTTGATTGTTTTACGGCAGGTGAGTACACTGCTAAAATAAAATTTTCAGTTTTCACTACGTCGCAATGTTAGTCCAACGTTCCGCCTCCAGATGTTCCATAAATATTCAGGGATTGTTTGGTCCGTACTTGTGTCTGAACACCAGGTAAGGATCAATTCATTAAATATTCCCGAATTCAGGTAAAACGTTGGACTAATATGAAGGACATGAGATGTTGATACCTTTTGTTAATGATATCTCTAACTTTTGCCATGGTAATGTCGTGAACTCCTTTGTAGTTAGCGCTGTCGTCCGGTAGCCAGGGCTAAATGGTGGCGACATGGGGGGGTTGGCGAAGGAAGGAAGGGAGGTAAGGTTGGGGGAGGAGAAGGAGGTTGAGGTTGGTCAGTTCTGGCAAGGAAATTCCATATGCAAGAAAGTAGTTTAATACTCACTAACGGTCGATGGCACGGCGACAGGCAGTAACGAGACTCGTATTCTGGAGGTCGGTGTGGNCGTCGTGTCGGTCGCTGAGCGAGAAGGCTCAGATGCGTGATCGGAGTGAGTCGTGGCAGACTAGTGAGAGAGTCCGAGTCTCTTCTCGTGATATATTTATATGATTCTATAACCCGCGTCACCCCGGCCTACTGACCTCGATATTGCCTGTGACGCGTCATACTGTCCTCAATTAAAGTGCACACGTGCGCCTCACAACAGTAACTAATTCATTTCAAACATGTTTTTGATGGATAGGCCGTCATCATCAGTTAATCTGAAGGCCGGAAATTTCCGGCATGAAATTGATGAAATAAATGCATTGGTTACCATGGCAAAACGAAATTTCATTAATGTATTGGACAAAAGTCAGCAAGATGTGATAGAACCCAAAAAGTTTTCCCGCAAAATATCTTTGATTCGTTGATTCATTTTTCCTCATTTATTCATATCAATTTCGTTAATTAATTATACCCTTTATCAAGTTTATTTCTTGGGAAATATATTTATTACTTTCGGGGAAAGTAACTTGTTCTCTCTGGTCATCAGTTTTTTCATTACATAAAATTATTCCAGCAAAGTTTCAGAAGAAATCATAGCAGGGTAGCTTAAGCTTTGCTTTTTGAATATCAAAGAGATATGATATTCTGATATTTTGACCCGACTTTACGTAATGGCGTTTTCTGGGATCCTTTGTTTTCTCAATCTTCTGTTATCAGAAACTATTTCTATAAAATGGTTGAAATCATCTTGACACATTTAATCATCTCTCGGAAACGATATTCCTTTTGATGCTATGTTTTCCTCCATCAAATTATAATTATTCTCCTCTTTTAAAGCCATTATCAAGAGATGCATCCTCATACATACCATATTTATTATATATTCCTCATGCATTTCGAGTTAAATCCTAATTTAATCAGTAAGACTCTAAGAATCGCCAATACGAGGATGCTCTTGGTGGTCACTATCTCTTTTGAACTGAGCTGGTTTCTTTATTTATTTGGTAAAAACATATTTCACAGCAGTATAATAGCATACATTAGGATATAGCAGTTCCTCTGCAAACTGTTTCAACGTGTGTTCTCCGATTTGTATCTATTTTATGCTCGCTGGGTACAAATTGAATTTTGTCCGTGACTTGTGGATCGATATTTCACGCTTCATTTGGAGGCGTACTCTGATATCTCATAATTTCAACGACTCACACTATTGACATTTCAAGTACATACGGAGAAAGAAATAATAGAATGTGAGCGCATTTATCAACAGTAAATCCGCTTAAATTGCTTAAGAATCTAATGCGTTCTTATTTTGATCCTTTTTTTTATTGAATTATTTCCTTAAATGTGGTGAAATTCACTCGTTCAAAGTCATAGTTTTGTAGTAATACCTTGGTGCTTAGTACATGTGTTCATGAAAATGTATATTTCTTCGTTTATAGTGCACCACTGACTCCCATTTCATCAGACTTCGGTCCATTCGCTGTTTTCGTTTCCACGTAATATTTCACCTTTTCGGTAGCTGTATGAGTTCGCTGTTGAGGCATTTAAAATTTATAAATTCTGTTTAGGCTTTGCCAATATTATCTTTAAGCTAGTGTTGTTTTATTTACGGTTAGTTTTGCATGTTAGACGATTTTGCGACATCTTTGGTTCACTTATTAACTTTCTTTAACGTGTTACGTCGAATGAAAATGGTAGACGGGACCGGGATTCGAACCCGGGACCTTGAGCTCTACGCGCTCATGCGCTTACCGACTGCGCCATCCCGTTCGCCTCTCGGGTCCGTCTATCATTCTCATTCAACTTGTGAAACCCAAAGACCTCTGAGGTGGTCTCGTAGAGACTAGATTCCTCATCTGAGGCGACTCCCATGTGACTCGGTAAGCGCATGAGCGCGTTGAGCTCAAGGTCCCGGGTTCGAATCCCGGTCCCGTCTACCATTTTCATTCGACGTAACATGATTTATCTGTTACCTGGCGGTGAGGTTCACCGCAATCTAAGAGATTTCTATGTTTCTTTAACGTGGTTTTTAAAAACAGAATCGTCGGAGAATCGGCATATGCCGCTAAAAGAAGTAAGAATTCAAGAGTCTGCCTTCCTCTGACAATTAACTGTGAAGGTGTCTCAACGAAGCTTCTTCAACGTGAGATGTTTCCTAGTTATGTTACACCCCAGCGTTTCCTTTTTTACATCGGGTAAAAATATACTCGTGTCAGGACGATCTTCCAAAATAATAATCAGTTAGGCTTCAGTAGTCCTCTCGGTAATGTGTGTCGATTTAGCGTATTTTTGTAGCCATAATGAATGGTGTGTAGCCAGGGATGAAAAGTGTGTATATTGCCAGTGGTGGAGACTTTGAGCCACAAACTGTTATTTGGAAATAATATAATTCGAAAATTGTTGGTCATTGTAAACTGAGACTTGGCTGTTCATGATTTACTGTATACTGACCACCACGTATATAACTGACAATAAGATGTATTATTCAATTTAAGGTACTGGAAATAACATTAGTTATGGAAAATATTGATGATAAACAATCAATGACATAACACGAGTAATAAACACATGTGATTAAATAAAACTGTTTTTAGTCATTTCTAACTTAGCATGCTTTTTGTTACTTCTATTTGTGTGTTGCTTGAAGCTTTAAATAATTTAACATTATTTCCAGTGCAATATTTTTAGTCGTAGAAGAGTACTTCTATTATTTTATCAATATATTAGTTTACATTAAGTTATTCTTTTGTCATTTTCTCTTAAAATATATTTTGATGTGATACCATATTTTTTACCAGTGACTATCAGGTGAAAGCGATTGTTCAACAGCACAAGAATCCAAATCGTTAGTACTAGATTATGACATTTTGGATTTGCTTTGGTTACTGAATACGAGTACGTGCTCATGATTTGTCAGCGATAATAACTGAGTCCAACTAATTGCTAGATGTTCTGAAAAACTGATGCTATCGATTGTTCCTCAAATTAACGTAATATTATGATATTACTATTACCGTAACATAAATATATTACTATGAACGTAACATTGAAAGAAAAAAAACAGAATTAATCCTTAACAATTGTTTACGCTATGGAATGTCAAATTGATATTTCAAATTAATAATTAAATAAATAATTGGGAAACAAAAAAGTATGAATGTAAACAATAACTTTCTCTTCTTAGTTCTATTGCAAGAACAAGAAAATTCATTAATATTTTTTAAGGCCAAAAGAGGTTTTATTGTTCATTTATTTTTAAATAATTTTGCTTCCATTGTGACATATCCTATCTTATGAATAAAGTAAGAACAAAGTAAAATATATAAATGTTTCATCTAGTCCTTTACAGAAATTCACGAATCAAACCCCACCTTGCTTCACTGCTCTTAGAGCAAGGAAAAGTGCGCAACATTTTGTAATGCTGCTAGTACGTTCAAAGGTGTATGATTGTGTCAGCATTTTCTTGTTTATTATTGGAAACGATGCTGAAAATACAATTTTTACCCTTTTTATGGAGAATTATTTGGTATCTCTCATCACTTAGAAAAAAACCCGGCATGTTTTATGCGCGACAAAGAAAATGGAATTTTTTTAGTTCTTCGTGTATTTACACGCTGAGGAAAAATAAAGGGGAAAACAAATTCAAATTTATATCATGTTATGACATTTATTTGTTAATTTACTCGAAACTTTAAAGTCTGTCGTATGACAAATGGCCTGGTTGATTATTTTGGCAACTCAATAGTGATGCATGCTTTCACGTTAAAGTTTTGTACACAAAATTAGTAAATCTGTGATCTTTGATATAAAATTTTAATATATTATTTTTCTCTCTATTAACTTATAGGGGTCATCACGTTTACTTGGGTTGATCTATCAAGTCTTATCTATATTTCGAAAGAGAAAGAAAAACTTATCAAAAGTAAAAATTGACCTAAAGAAAATATAGGTGTGAACTGGAGATAGTAAGTTAATATTTCCATGTACTTCTTATTTCCTAACATAAATTTACATTTTGTTCAATAACTGCGTAAAACATGTAGTTTCCATTTACTATTGTATCACACCTGGTTTACTACCAGATAACTCAAATAAGCTGGAGGCGTGATGAACTGAAACCGAGTCGAGTATGTTATTACCAGTTTTACTAGGCACATCGTGCAAGATGTAGATAAGGGTATCATCTGTGTACAATCAATCCCTAGAAGAACAAGGTATTTATGTATTTGCATGTATATCGATCAGGCTAGCTATGGACCATGAAAGACGAGTACCAGTAAGGCTCAGTAATTGATTTGAGTTTACTCACTTGTTCCACCGAGCTCGGAGGACCAGCGTCTAGATCCAGACTGTATCCGAGCATTACAACTGCGGGCTCTTCATACATCGCAGCTAATTAAACTTTCCCCGCCCGGGTATCGAACCCGGAATGACTTTGTGGCGAGCAAATATGCTGACACCGTGACCACGACGAGGATTATTTGTGTATTTATTAACAAAACTATTAAAATTTTAAAAACTACAATCACGTCACGAAATTTGTAGGATAATTTTTGTTTATTTCTGTTTTTTCGTGACGTGAAGTTAGGTCGAAACCGTAAGTAACTCTTTTCTGAGAAATACAAGGCCAAACTTTATATGATGCTGATGACAGCATTAATCGCTGAAGAATAGGAGCAATCCATTTAGTTGACATTAAGGTACACTGATCAGAAAAAAATACTGATCATATAAAACATATCAATTGTAAACGAAGTATGCCCACATGCTGGATGTTTAAGCAAAATAGGCTTTACTTATTTCACAAATAAACATTATGTCACTCAATTTTTAATAGTTCAGTGACGTAATCGAGTCAGCGTGGCTCGGTAGGTAGAGCACTGAGTTGCTGACAGGGTAGTCGTGGTTTAATTCCCGGTGGGGTGGAGATTTACATCAACATCCAGCCTAACTTCCTAGCCTTTTCATCCAGCTGTAAAATGAGAGCCGGGTCTATCCTGGGGTCAAACCGGCCGGAGCGCAGGTCACATCTCCTCCTATCAGGTTTGTTCTTATATACCCCTGACTTCTAACAGCTGTGATGCTGTCTCTTATACACATCTANTCGCATATACACAAGTGGAAAATATGGTTTTAAGAATGAATATTAATATTTTAAGCCTGAAATGTTTCAAAAAGCGTTATATTTTTGTGGTTTATTATTTCGACTTTATTATTTAGTGCGAAATAAATTAAGAGTGACAAAAATAATTCTTATTCAGCGAATGATTTGTTGTATTTGTGACAACATTTATTAATTTCAAGCTTTTACTTGTAAAATACAATGAGTTATGAATCTTTTTCGAAAACATTGCTGAAACCGACCAGACACATTATTAACAAAAATAAAATTTAAACTGTTGCACTCAGAGGAATGCCATGATCACATTATGATTGAATTGAAACACTTCACAGCTGTTACAACACAGGGGTTTATAATTTAAAAAATCCGGTAGTGGAACCGAGACGTAGTAATTGATGAGCTCATCCCTCCGAGTTCCCTTTGAACACTTTCGGGGCCTGTTGTGGTTAACTTTTTGAAAGGACGTTATAACTCAGATTTAAAGGAATAAAAAGTAATTCAAAAACACATGCGAGTGAACGTGAGAGAACTGAACAAATTGTTTTTGATACCGACCTATCGTACAAAAGTTTCAGTTTATCACTCTCCTCATAAACACTATACGTCTCTATATAAAATATATTTATTTTCTTATTAAGAACTTGATTTAAAAAGATGATGTAAAAAGAAGTTTTGATCTACTTTTATGATGCTTGGTTATAGTGAGGGTCATTCAAAAATATATATTACCTAAATGCCCTGAAGTGATATTTCAATCATAATATTTATGACATGTGCAGGAGGAAGTTTATAATTACTTTCGATGTTAATACGGTTAATCAAAAGATTCTTCAATGGAACAGAGAAGATGAACCAAATTTTAAACAAAAAGTATTTGGAAAGAATTATTCTTGAAAATGGTGTTGTGCTTAACTGATATCAAACTTAGTGAAAATATGAGGTAAACAAGGTAAATTGTTATTTTGAAATATTAATAGAATTTTCGTCGTATTATTATATTTTTATTTACAGAAATATGGAACAATAAGAGACATTAACAAACAATAAACCAAATATTTTGGAACCATTTTAGTAACTGGAAAGTATTATATTATTAAAAATAAATTTTAATATTCAAAATAATATTGTTTATAACGTTAAAAGTAAAAAATAATTTTTAAGAATAAAATTTTGATTATTTTTAAGTGTTGTGTTAATAAAATGTTACACAAATACGAAAGTAATAAAATTTATATTATTAA
Organism: Laupala kohalensis; assembly: GCA_002313205.1. NCBI lineage: Eukaryota > Metazoa > Arthropoda > Insecta > Orthoptera > Trigonidiidae > Laupala > Laupala kohalensis. The sequence continues at coordinate 88,248 of NNCF01137500.1, forward strand.
CCAGTACATCAGTATGTTGATTATTATAATGCAAATTTAAAAATAAGTTAATAATTTTAAACTCAAGTATTTCCGTTCAGCAGTTTCAATACTCTATAAATTAATGAAATAGTGTATCAATGTATAAAAGATTTTTTCTGCATTTTTCTACAGACAGGTTGTTTGAAGTATCTTTTCCTTTTTCGACATCTGAAATTTTTGTGGAAATACTATATAATTAAGTTTCCTCTTCATGAAATTGCGTGTTAAAATTTGTGATGACGTATTAAAATTTAACAATTTTGTTTACTTTTTCTATGAAGAGCATATATTATGCATTTCGTCAGCTGTACCAGTCTATGATTGAATGTTTTCATTTCTTAGAATTTTTTGTTATTTTTACGAGAACACTAGTGTTGATACTAGCCTTGTCTTGGGTAAGGTGGTGAAGAATCGACCTTTTGGGGGGTAAAAAAGATTGATCTCTTCTCTGCGAAATAAACCCTAAAACGTGACACGAACCCCAATAAAAGAATCTCGAGCTCGTCGGGTTCACCAGATATTCCACAATCGACCTGGATTGCGGATGGTAATAGGATGCTGAAGTAGCAGCGATATAACCTCACATACTTTATTTGATATTAAATGTTAAGAATTAGTAACATTTTGTTAAAAAAACGCAAGCGAATTTTTTGGCCCAAAATTCTGATTAACTCCCCGAAACTTTTTGAATTTAATTCATGTCCATTTTTATTTTCATTTTGGTTCCTGATTATTTTTATTTTCATGTGGGAGGGGCTTCAAGTGTCCCTCATCGTTGATAGAATTTTTTTAAAAAAGTTTTCTTTCAAAATGCTAGCAAGATGTTTTTATGATCCATGTGAGCCCTTTTTCAAGGTATCGGAAACTAGATAATGTTGAGACTGATTGACGTTAACACTTGCAATTTATGTTTGATGTTTGTTTGTTTTTCAATTATCGTGTCCTTTATCTATTTATTCAATAAAATATCAGTTTTGACGTGAAGAAAAGAAGGTGCGCTGTATTACTATATGGATGAGGTAATATGGTCTAGAGGCAAGGGTTTGAAATATTCTATGGTACAAAAAATTGATACGAAAAGAAGTAGCCGAATTTTTTCTATTATTAGATAGGTGTTCAAGCATGTCACGTTTTTTTCTCAAAAGTTCCAAACGCGTAGGCAGGAAATATTCCCAAATGGGGTTTTCTGCCATAAGTTCTAAGGCGTTTCTATACACGATATCCCTACTTATTGGAACCTTTTGGAGACAACGTCATTGAAAGTTCAAGATGCTGAATTTAAGTTGCCTACGGAAGACACGCATGTTGCTCTGATGTCGCAAGCTCTCATAGCACCCATCGTGACAGAATATTTTAGAGAATAATGCCCATAGCGTTAGTGCGGTTGTGTCTCTGATAATTCAAATTCATAATTTTTTAGCAATATCTAAAGGTGCTGGCAAGCCTGAATGATAATTTCATAAAAAACTTGAATATTGACCTCCGGTTCTAATAGAGAAAAAACTAGATCTTTTGGACATATATTCATGTCCTCTTGAGACACCTGTACTAAAAGTTTCCAAAGTATTTAGGCAAATGATATCTACAATAAGCCCAAGAACAACAAAATTTGAATCTGGTTCTATCCTAGGGTGCACGGGCCCCTCCCCAAAATTTAACAAATATTATAATGAAAACGTTTTGTTAGCGTAAAGTATTGTTGAAACAAATTTAAAATATTTTAAGATCAAAAACCTTAACATCAATTCTTGAACAATAGTCTTTATATTTTATGTGTATTTACCATTTTTATTAAATGTCTTCAGCCAATGATCATGCCATGCGACTTGCTCTCAGAAGTAACCAAGATTTCAGAAGTAAAAACGCTTCCACTACATAACCACTGTGGAATCAATCCTCCAACTAATGAGGGCCAATTATAGTACCCGTGATATCATATCAAAAAAACCAATATTTCTATGGAGTTTGTATACCGAATCTCATATTCTAAACCGGAACGAGCATAGTGTGGTCTCATCATATAATGGGTCATGCTAACGGACAGTTTTCACGTCAATCCTTATTTAATCCTAAAACAAACAATAACGGACTGATAAATCAATGATAAATACATTTTAAAGTAAAATAAAGTAAATAAAGTTTAAATATAGGGAGACTCGTTTCAACAATAGTGTCAGTCTTAGACTAGGAATTACAATCCAAAAAATTATGTTTAGTCTATACAGGAAGAGAAGAAAAAGGAGAAACCGTCATTTTCAAGAAATCCGGAACGAGCTCAATCTGTGCAATCGTCAACTGCACCTTCGCTTTCGGGCCAAACAACACCCCAAGAAAAGAGAAGTCGTAGAGTTCCAAGCGCGATAAAGGGGTATATTAAATCTATATCGATTTCGAATAAAAGGAACCAACTCAGTTTACAACAAAGCACCAGTGATCTTTCTGTTAAAAAAACTCAATCAGTCAATAAAGGAAAACCAACAAACACAAACGTTACCGAAAGTGTGAAATCTGGAAAAGCACGAAATGCCTCACAGAAAAGGGTGTCATACGCTGCCAAAGGGTTATCTGCAGACTCACAGGGTTCCCCTGAAACTCGTCGACGTTCTTCAGTTCATCCTCAGGAAAGACGAAACACGAACCGCTCCTCTGTGGTCTCAGAGAGACGCGTGTCATACCCTGCCAAAGGGTTATCTGCAGACTCACAGGGTTCCCCTGAAACTCGTCGACGTTCTTCAGTTCATCCTCAGGAAAGACGAAACACGAACCGCTCCTCTGTGGTCTCAGAGAGACGCGTGTCATACCCTGCCAAAGGGTTATCTGCAGACTCACAGGGTTCCCCTGAAACTCGTCGACGTTCTTCAGTTCATCCTCAGGAAAGACGAAACACGAACCGCTCCTCTGTGGTCTCAGAGAGACGCGTGTCATACCCTGCCAAAGGGTTATCTGCAGACTCACAGGGTTCCCCTGAAACTCGTCGACGTTCTTCAGTTCATCCTCAGGAAAGACGAAACACGAACCGCTCCTCTGTGGTCTCAGAGAGACGCGTGTCATACCCTGCCAAAGGGTTATCTGCAGACTCACAGGGTTCCCCTGAAACTCGTCGACGTTCTTCAGTTCATCCTCAGGAAAGACGAAACACGAACCGCTCCTCTGTGGTCTCAGAGAGACGCGTGTCATACCCTGCCAAAGGGTTATCTGCAGACTCACAGGGTTCCCCTGAAACTCGTCGACGTTCTTCAGTTCATCCTCAGGAAAGACGAAACACGAACCGCTCCTCTGTGGTCTCAGAGAGACGCGTGTCATACCCTGCCAAAGGGTTATCTGCAGACTCACAGGGTTCCCCTGAAACTCGTCGACGTTCTTCAGTTCATCCTCAGGAAAGACGAAACACGAACCGCTCCTCTGTGGTCTCAGAGAGACGCGTGTCATACCCTGCCAAAGGGTTATCTGCAGACTCACAGGGTTCCCCTGAAACTCGTCGACGTTCTTCAGTTCATCCTCAGGAAAGACGAAACACGAACCGTTCGTTTGTGGCCATGCCAAATAAGACTCAGACCCACGAAAATACACAAAGTACATCAGGGAAAAGAAAGATGTCTAACGTTACTAAAGTATTACCTAAATAGTCCGAGAATTATCCTGGAACTCTAAGAAATTCTCCTGTACGTTCTAATGAACGATCATACATCAATCGTTAACCTGTAGTCATACCAAATAAGCCGCAGACACACGAAAAACCACGAAGAGGCTGAGCCGAAAGATGTTTAACGTTATTAAAGGATTGGTATCTGAAGAGCCACTGAATTACCCTAGTACTCTTAGAAATTCTTGTTTGTTTTCAGGAAGACCAATCATGATCCATACATCTCCAGCCATACAATGTAAACCGCAAGCATAAAAATTCGATTTCAATTTCTTTACTCCTACCAATGAAACGCCAACATCTAGAATTGTTTCGTTTGAACGGTAATTATCTTTTAAACGTACAACAGCTTCTGGAGATACTGTAGCTCATAGAGACGCAGTTGGCGGACAGTCATTACCTCGTAAAGATAAACCAGCTTCGAAAAGCACTGCAACTCTGCGCAAAGAGAGGATGTCTGTGAGAAGCGTTGTTATGTCCACTCCCAAATAATTTTATCATTTTGTTCTATTATAGAAGAAATTCCACCATATCAGCTATCCTCAAGGAAACGTCGAGGATAACTTTGAAAGAAACCTCAGTTTCTATGGCTACTTTTAACAGCCTTTAAAATATCATCAGCTCCAAGAAATACTCCTAAAAAACTTTCAGCACATCAAAGCAAGGATGATGATTTTGAATGCACCATCTTGAAAAGATAAGGCGAAATTTATTAATTATAGGAAGAAAAAATGATTACCTCTTCAGATTTCAAATAGAGGTATGCTCATCAAGAAATGACCCACAAATGGAGCACAAAAGTTTTTATTGTTAAAAGCACAGTTACACACAGCACCAGAAGTGACAAGGGTTCTCATATTTCATCGCAAATTGATTTCAACATGTTTGAGCTTTAAATCGGTTTTCTCTAATCAAAGAAGTGTAGCTTCGAGGTCATCGAAATCTACTGAATTTCTCTTTCGAGAGAGACTTCAGAGCGTGATCAGAGAGCAACTTCAACAAGTAGAACGAAAGAAACTTTAATGCTCGGAACGAGAGAATTTGATGTGTTTCCAGCGGGATCAATTAGCATGATGAATTCAATACGATATTCATAACAATCACCTGACAGATGTAAGGAAAGTGCTGCACTAAAGCATCACGTGTGTCGCTTACCACGTAACGAGGCGTTAGGAAGACTCGAAGAGCAACCAAGGAACCTCAATAGTAAGTAAATATCATTTGTGATTGGAGTAGAGAATAGCATGAAAACATCACTCATTGAAAAAACTACTCACCACTAGTCATAAATTGTTCATGTTCCTTTAATGTTTTAGATTTCCGAAATAAAAGAAACCGTGCGTTTCCAATTCTCTGATCAAAATTAAGTTATTGATCATTTAATCATCTGTTTCTGAGTATGGTTTTATGTACAGGTACGTACTGAAAACAAGCCTATCTCATATTGAGTTAAATATGTGATAACATAAATACCAGTTAAGGTAATAAAATATTATTTTGTTACCAGGGAAAATTAAGTATATTAACCAATAAGTACGACGATAACCGTATAAAAACGACTTCAAACGTAACAAAAAAATTTCAAATGTCCCCTTTTATGACAGTCTAGACATCGATATAAGGGCTCTAATGACCTTTGATGTTGACGAGCCCTAAAGCCCCACAAAAAAAAAAATGGATAACGATATAAAAATGAAATTATTAGGGTCATATTATTTTCTGCCTCACATTCCCAACTCATGTAATATAATCAAAATTATTTACAAAAGAACGTGATATGTCTTATTTCATATTTTCTGGTTTAAAAATAAAAATTATTGGATTAGCTGTGAAAACATAATAATAGGAAACATAGAAATAGCATAAAATAAAAAAATTAATACAATTAGTCCAGGAATCTTTATAAAATAATTCATTTTGTATCCTGATTTGCAAGTATATTTCGTGTTATTAAATTACGATGCAATTTTGTGTGTAATGATTTAACGATGAAATATGTTTTAGAATTCGGTGTTGCATTTTTGATATGAATATTTATTTTTCGTATTGAAATACCTTGAAAACCGTAATTATGTGTTTCTAAGTAAGAGCTGGGGAATGACTGTCTTGTTAATGTCTTATCGCATAGAGATCCAAGCTTGAGTTAACAATGATGCTTTTTGCAGTTTATTACTCGTTTTCATAAATTTAGTGTCAATTGATGTTCGAATTAAATTATGTTTTCACATCATGAAAACTATGATTTTTAGTTTTAAAACGTATTATTTATACTGCTTAGAATTGCGAGTTCGTTATTCCAATACGCAGATATTAATGAACATAATTCAGAAAAGTCCATTGTTTCTCATACAAACAGTATCCATAAATTGGAATACATAAAAGAAAATTTAATTTGTTCCCATGCTGAGTTTTTTTCTCAATATTGAGAAATACTTCACATATAATTACCATTATTCGTAGATTTTTCTATAAAATTCCAATGTTATAATCACGAAGACACAAGTTCTCACTTCGTTGAAGTTTAAAAAAAAAAAAATTTTGTGAACTGAATTTGTACTCTTAAACTTTATGTCTACTACGGATTTGTGGGTTAAGAAAACGTCGAGTTTTCCTTATATTTGATGACAAACCCCATGACAGTGGGTTTCCTTGGTATCTCCTTCCGTGGACCATGCGTTTAAGTCCCCTGCATTGATGTATGGGTTTTGTTCTTTATCATCTTAACCAGTGAATCTAGTAAAGACTGGAACACGGTTTGCTACGTGAACGGTGGAGTATGTTACCGCTAATGTAGGAAATTCAGGCATTGTGAACAATTCCTAGGTAATGTGAACGATGCCTGAAGTTGTTAGGCAAAGTAGGAAAAATTTATGGCATTTCTCACTTTGCCTAGGCATTGTGCATATTGCCTAGGCATTGTTGACATTGACCAACGAAAGATAGGGAAAGATAGGTTAGAAATATTCCAGTTTAAAATAGAACAAGAATTATTATTTCTTTAATTTATCTGCATTTTTCTCAGTAGTTACACGAAAAAAACATTTGATTTCGAAATATCACAGTGAAAATAATATTAAATATCACAAAAAATGAAGCATAATAATTTGAATTTTTATATTCATTACTATTATGCCTATTTGAAAATTATGACGATCAGTTTTTACAAGCATTTATTTAACTTGCACCGATTGTACATACGTTATCCTGCAGTTTTAACATTTTTTGTCCAATTCCAAGTTTTCGATCTAGCTAAATTTTTTTTCACATATCTGTGGTTAGTATAACTATATAATTATTTTACCATTGAGTCGATCTATGGAGGAAGTAGGTATATAAAAAATACAATTGGTCGAATGAGTCAAAAAAATCTAAGGAGGTAGAGAGTAGTTGTATATAGTAAAATACTAAAATCTAAGGCACTCCACGTCTTTTGAAGGATCGTATTGGTGTTCAATTATTTGCAATAAGCCCTTTAAGTGCAAAATTTGCTAGTTTTCTTGTTTTCTTGATTTAGTGACTCGTGTATTGACCGTAGACAAAAAGGTAGAGAAAAAAGTTGTAGGTCTTACAAAGACTTATAAAAGAAGGCACTGTAGGTTCAATCCCGTATATTAATTATAGTAAAATCTCACAAAACCACGTTGTTCAATAATTATTGGGAATTTTTTTTGCTTCTATGATATTGAAAGGTAGTCCTTGCAACAGTAATAACAGCGATACGACAATGCCCGCTGTGTGTTAATTAGTTGCTGAGATAAGTTTAATTATTAAACCCGATGTTTCTTAGTTATGAATTGTCGCATTAAGCCAAAAATGAGTGTATTGTCCTAAACTATAGTGGAAATTAATGACAAGATCCTGTAGTTTCTCCTTTTAATTTGCGAAGCACCGATTGACTACAACATTTATTTTTAATGTCAGAAAAAAGGCATTTTTTAGGTAGGCATACTAAACAATTATAGGTGGATCCTACGCTATAACTTGTGTGAATTTCTAATTTTAACAGCTTGAGGTCTGGCACATTACACAAATAAAAAAGAAACAAAAATTATACTCCAACCAATAGGAGAGGAGTTAGCAATTAAAAAATTCAGGTTCTCGCTCGTCACAAACAAGAAATTTGTTGACGGTTTTCAATAAATATTAAATTGATTTTTTCGTTCTTAGAAATGATTTTTTTAATAATAGAGAAATTGTCTACACAATTTTTTTAAGTGAGCGGCACTGGAGTTAAAATAACTCAATTGGTGGGTAAAACGCGTATTGCCTATTTTTGTGTTTCCTCTTCGTTTATAATGGGTTGCGTGACTTCAAAATCATTCTGCATCAAAAATGCCGTATATCCGTTTCTTATTTACCATTTTTAAACATATTTTAAAATCTAGGAAAACGCATCCTCCGATTTTTGCCCACGTAAGTCTCTCTCATGAGGTTTTTCAGGTAATTGAATAAAAGTTTTCATACAACCAAATTACCGAACAATTTTTACATCGGCCATCCAAGTCTGCAAACACTTATCTTTTTTGTTAAGTTCACTGATAATTGAGACAGTTCTCGAATTCCCTGCGTAAGCTAGCAAGTCTTAGGTATCTTAGTAATGAATAATCTTATTCTGAGTTGACCGTTGGCATTTCGCACGCCTTCCTGATAGAGTTGACATTTAAAGCTACCTTTCGGATGATCTTCATCTGTCTCTTTGCAAAGGACGCGTCTTTGTGGCTTTGTGCAAGTCTGAAAGAAATCATTTGTTTCTTTTCAGTGATTTCATGAAATTGACATATCAGGTCAACGACAATTTCGTGCTATATGGTCGAAGTTACAACATTTATAGCACCTGGAAAAGTCACCCTCTACAATTACGATAGACTGCCCAAGCTACATTGATTTTTCTCATAAATAGTTTTTCATCTAAATATAGCAGCAGACTAATCAAAGTGGATATACATTACAGGTTACCTATTGGTGCTCCTTTTGGGGTAATCGTAGTGTCCCGGTGATGTCTGCGGGAAGTTGCTGAGCTCGCCCTACGTCATCAATAGTTGTCGACCTATATCTACTAAATGTTTCATTTGTGAGACTCCAACATAAAAAAAAGTAATTTGCCAACCTTAACAATTCTTGGCGTTGCCCGCTACTACTTGCTTTATACAAATTGGCCTTGATGTTGTTTGTCCTTTCAAACATTCTCAAGGCATTGAAAAAACATATAAATGTCTTTTTGAAGACTTCCTTACGATATGCTTATAATATATATATTTTTGAAATCATTCTTTAGGCACACAAACATTCCCCCACAAATGATAATTACTAATCGTATTGCTTCAATTTCGTTGCGATTATAATGATTTTAATGAATTCTGAGCTCAAATGCTTGTTCAAAGCTGACACTTCATTCTAAGACATCATAAGGTATTTTCTTTAAGTATCCTATTAAAATTGACTTCTTGTGAAGTGTGTATATCGTCCATTACATTAAGGAGTTCTTCATCAAGATTTTGGTGTATTTTGAATATTATCAATCTTCACACAAGTAAAATTGATATTGGTATTTATATCCTAGTTCATAAAATTGTCAGACCTGTTGTCCAATACTCTGAAATGAAAGATAACTTTTTCCTATACTACTAACCAACAAAAACACATAGCTAAACTCACGTGAAGTTCATTATTCGATCACATACCATCCATTGATCTAGAAAAGACTTTAATTATTAAAGTATGCAGTTTTTGTGTATATAGTTCCTATATTAGTAGCCTTAATCACCACATTTCAGTGATAGAAAGACATATTTTGAATTAACGATTTATATGTTTACAATAAAATGTATGTTTTCAAATCACCTTTGTATGATATATTTTTAGGGATATTGTAGAAATTTGATTAAATAGAAAGTCATAAAACAATTTTTATTCAAGTATAGTTTGAAAACGATTTTTTCACTCACTTCTGGGAGTGTAACACTCAACGTTCATGCACAGAATAATTTCTTTAATCAATTTTATAAACACTTTTGAAGCTTCCTGTAATATGAGAAACTAACTTCATAAAGGAAAGTTATATTTGTGCAATTTCTTCAACATTTCAATAAATATCTTTATTATGAGAAATTGTGTGAAATGGTTTTAATTTTCCTTAATTCTAAGTGATCAGGAACGTAAATTCGTTAAAATTAATAATCTATTCTTGTCCATTGTTTTAAAACTGTTATCTCTGTTTTCCACATGTGGAATAACATCTACCATAGTGGTTGCCCGATCGAACAAAAATGTTAATTGAAACTACTACTACAACAAGAAATATTTATGTTTACCTATACTCGGAATTGTTAATTTATTAAATTTTTGTAATTAAGTCAATAAACAAAAACTTTGAATAATGATTATTGTGTTATTTTTAGTCAGTTCTAGTCAATATGTGATAATTCTATTTTGTTGTTAATTTTGGAGCTCCTATAAGCCTTTCAGAACAAATTATATACAAATAAAGATATTTACTATAAAATGCATTAGCAACACGCTCATTCTCTATATAATCTTATTGTTAGTAGTTTCGGTGAAGTTTCGAGAAGTCAAAGTTTTCAGATTTAATTTGAAATTCCTCTGTTTTCTATTAGCAATTCTCAGTCAGAATTCTTTTTCATGTATTCAAACTTCAGAACTTCGATCTTTTACACAGTGGGGCNATTAGCAATTCTCAGTCAGAATTCTTTTTCATGTATTCAAACTTCAGAACTTCGATCTTTTACACAGTGGGGCATGAAGTATGAATCTAAGTCATCAATGTAATTGTAACGACGTATTGCACTATAAGTTTGAAACCAAGCAGTTTTGTTTTCACGTGTGTCGATGTTTACCCCTGACTTATCTCTTAAGATATCTTCTTTTCTTTTAAATAAAATCTAGTTCCGAAGTTCCTTTCGCTCCATATATGGGTCTGAGACACTTTTACTTCACAGTTTTACATCAAATTCTAGAACAAAATTGTTTCTGAATTCATTTAGGAATCGTTAAGAATAACTCACTTTGAAAAGATATCAAATGTGTCACTAAATTGAAAATGTAGTAATCTTCAGGTTTCGATCAAATTGATTCACGGTATTATGAGCCCTAGTAACAATGCTGCATCATGAGATCTCTATTCAAATAAACTTTATTGTGAATAAAGCAGTTGCAAACTAAGCATGACCACGTGGGG
>NNCF01137501.1:0-64440 GCA_002313205.1 Laupala kohalensis
CCAATACTCTTTTTATTATATGTGAACGACATATCATCCACATGAGATATCAAAATGATTCTTTTTTGCTGATGACACTAATTTACTTTGTAAACACGCAAACGCTCAAAAAGTTTTGTATAACCTTTCGACTCGGTTCCATGCAAATCGTCTCATTATAAACACTGACAAAAGAGTGTCTGTCATTTCACAATTGTAATACAAAATCTTTACCCCATGTTTCTCTTTCTTTAAACGGAACACAATTAAAAACTGTTACGGATACAAAATTCTTAGGTCTCAATATTCAAGACAACCTCAAATGGAATGGTCACGTTGACAATCTTCATTCCCAATTAAGTAATTTGTTAATCATGTTACGTCGAATGAAAATAGGAGACGGGACCGGGATTCGAACCCGGGACCTTGAGCTTTACGCGCTCATGCGCCTACCGACTGCGCCATCCCGTTCGCCTCTCGGGCCCGTCTACCATTCTCATTCAACTTGTGAAACCCAAAGACCTCGGAGGTGGTCTCGTAGAGACTAAACTCCTCATCTGAGGCGACTCCCTTAGGAAGTACTTTATTTGGGTAGCATTTTTCCATTTCTGGTTCACAAACATAGTAATCTCTTAGATTGCGGTGAACCTCACCGCCAGGTAACACATTAATCATGTTACGTCGAATGAAAATGGTCTCCCATTTTCATTCGCCGTAATATGATTAATCTGTTAACTGGCGGTGAGGTTTACCGCAATCTAAGAGATTTCTAAGTAATTTGTGTTACGCATTCCGAATCTTAGTTAACGTAGTTAGTCCACGTACTTCCCGTTGGGTATATTCTGCGAACATTTATTCCGATTTACGTTACGGCTTTACCTTCTGGGGCAATTCCGCTCAGAGTATTCAAACTTTCAGAATTCAGAAGAGGATAGTTCGAATAATTTAAATCTTACCCCCAAAACACTTATAGACCTTAATTCAAGGAATTAAATATCTTAACACTTCCCTGCAGTTATATTTATGAAACGGTCGTAAGACCTAATTACTGAAGTGCCACCCTCTCTTCATACGAAACAGTCTCGTTCACGAACACAATACTCGAAATAGGAATAATATTCATCGCCCTAGAGTGTCAACCACTCTTTGCCAAAAAGAACCATATCATTTGGGAATCGTTCTATATAATTCCCTGCCCAAGAATATTAAAGATATTATGAAATTGAATATCTTCAATTCCGTGGTTAAAAACTACCTCTTGCACCAGTGCTCTTCTACACTGTAAAAGGATTTATTGATTTTAATAAAAGTTAAATCCGTTGTGTACTTTATCACGCCATTGCTGTGGCACTTTTTATATAACTTATAACAATTTCAAAAACTATTTTCATGCATGATTTTGTTTTCTTATGGCTCATACTAATTTAGTTGTATGTGTACTCAACTTTGGCACGTTTGTGTACATTAATTCTGTAGCCCCATCCTGGCCCGGGTTTTTCGCCGGTTTTCCTTTGGGTTGAGGCGGATTTCTGATACAGGTTCTCTAGGCTTTGTCTCGGGGCACGTTTATTGTAATAATAAATCGTGAATTTAGTGTTATTTCAATTCTTATGACTTTTAAACACCATACTCAGAATAATCTATAGTTCGATAATAATTTGTACATGTAAATTTTTTGCGTTAAATTACAACCGTATTGACATTTTATTACTATTATGAACCCGGGGCCCCGAGCGGAGTCTGGCATTACTTACACTTACTTGTGCCGGGCTGCTTTCTTTCTCTTTCCTGATCTTCCTTGGTCACCTCCTGTTCTTTTCGATCCCGACGCTGTTAGAGCTAGGGTATCTTTCATCTTTCTCATTTTTGCCCCCCCCCACATATTTTTGTCCTACCCGTCATTGTTTGTTCCTCCTCATTATTTGTCCCCCACCCCCGATATTTGTCCTCAATGTTTTGATGTATGTTTTGAGATATGTTTTGGTATATTGTAATTCAGAAGGGTTTTTGGTGGGAGAGTCAAGTTGGCTCTCTCTAGTGCGAAATTGCATTTTCCTGACCTGTACAAGTTTCTAGGGCTCCTATGACATTTGATGTCGATGAACCGTAAAGCCCCACAAAAAATATTAGTATTATGACTCGCAGCTAACTTTTTATCTTATGTAGGAATTTTTGCTGAAATATTTGAATCCGCCTCTGCCTAAGGGCCCTTGATCGGAATTGATGGGATGGTCCCTTGCTTGCTTCCGGAGAGTAAATTAGTTTATTGTCTTCCACATGCTCATTTTTTGACAAATTTATAAAATTTATTATAACGTATTACTGCTTGATAAAATCCATGTATATTCGACGAGTTAATTTGTTGGCTAAATGTGTGATCTTAGCTCGGAAAATTTAAATGACATTCACGTGTCTTCTTTATTTCATTTTGGTGTTTTGAGAGTTCAGGTACTTTTTTCTGTCTTCATGCATTTGCAACACCTTTGGTTGTAGCCTGTTGCGCAGTTGTTACGAACCCATGTTGATTGTATGCAGACAAATATTTTAGGGGGTTTAAGAATAGTCTTGGGCATTCGGCATTCCAAAAAAAGCACACCAACCTTTGAAAAAAAATTGAATATTCTAAAGATTATTGCAAGTTGTCAGGCATTTAAGTGTTAAATAAGAGGATTCTCTACAGTAACGCCCCACTTACTTTTTTTGTGAGACAGGGATAACAGAGATACGGTACTTTTATTACAATTAAAGATTGAAAAACAATTTTTCACTTTTTCAACATAGATAAAAATTTAAATTTTCAAGGACAAGAACATAATTGCTGATAAAAGATGGCGCTGTTGCTGTGGCTTTTGAAAAGTTAGGTACAAGTTCCGTATAAGACTGGAAATTTTCCTTCAATTTGAACTCAGAATTTGAATGCGTCATTAATTCTTGAAACATTGGCTAGTCCGAGAAGGCCAAAATAAATTTAAACTAAAGTTCAAAATTGTCCTAACATAAATAACATATTGACAAAATTACTTTCTTTTTTTACAATTTTAAAGAGTGTTACAGACATTTTTTAAGAAAAGATTATAAGAATAAAGTTCCTATTCATTTGATAACATTAGGAAGCACTAATTTTAACTAGTGGTTCAAAACCATTGCACATACATTCTCAAATTAGTTTCTCCGTCTGCAGCATAGTGACAAAAATATCGTAAAAGTATAAGGAAATGAAATTTCGTGGTAATAGTAATTGATATATTTTCGTATCTGCAGTGCGTTTGCTGCCCCCCTATGTATTTAATCATTATTACTTTCCTTTCAGTTTCTGTGTCAGTATATTCTACGTCTGCTTGGTCCATTTACAATATTATACAACCTTACAGGGCACGCAGGTAGTGACTCTGGGGCGCGTGCGTAACCCAGCTAATGCGTCGGCATGCACTCCTTCACCACACCGCGCTGGCTGCCTTGGCGCACAACCAGGGATTAGGCCTCACCCCGCCTTTTTTTTCATTTATTTTATTTTAAAGATTTTAATACAATTAACACGTTTTTGTGGGGATTTACGGCTCGCCGACACGATAACACAAATCAAAACGTGGAATTCAGACGTCTTGTACGCTCTAGATGGGCATCGAAGAATATCCTCAATTCACCTCTTTGCGGCACAATGTGGTTTACTGTATTGTTCGCTCTCTCCTTCATTTTATCGTTTCGTACAATACATAATTTCAATTTTTGATATATTGCTCATTTTTAAATGTGAATATTAGTTTTAAGTTAATAAAAATCCGTATTTTCGAAACCCCTTCCGCAAGAAAAAAATTCAATAAATGTCTCAATCTTGTGCAACCAACACCCCTCCTGGTCAACCCTGTTTTATTGTCTCAGTGTATCACATTATCAATGTATATCATTTACTATACAAGGATGACTAAAGTTGATTACTCTTATTTTGGTACCACACTTATTTACATAGTTATTTCAGACCTTCCCAATTATAGCGTTTTTCACAATTTATTTGTACTTTTCTTGACTTCGGGCAGATTTCATACACATTTGAACAATTGGTGAAACTTCTTAAATTAAATTTCCTTAACCAAAAGTACATTATGGAGCAAGAAGCTCTAATTTAAAGTTAGCCTTGTTTCTGTAGCAGAGATTTCTTCCGTCGAGCGTCGAAGGTCTCAACTCATTCTGACAG
Source organism: Laupala kohalensis (assembly GCA_002313205.1). Classification (NCBI taxonomy): domain Eukaryota; kingdom Metazoa; phylum Arthropoda; class Insecta; order Orthoptera; family Trigonidiidae; genus Laupala; species Laupala kohalensis. Next base: position 4,172 of record NNCF01137501.1, read on the forward strand.
CGGCGGTGTTTTTGTTTCCCTTCAGCCCTGGACCCTTTTTTGTAGTATTTTGGTAACGAAATATTCAAGGTCTATTTTTGGCTCGATGCAAAACGATACCTTCGTCTTCTTGAAGGATATTCGTTTGCCAGGCGAAAGAATGAAGAAATCGACCTGAACACAAGAATATACTTTTCCATATTTCCCGTGTTTTACAAAATAAAATCTCGTACCTAAGTAACTGAATCGAAAGTTTTTGGCAATAATATTTTTACAAACACCTGTTTCCACATTAACACTATCTTTCAAGTGCAATATACCAATTATGTTGTTTCATACACATTTGTCTGGATTGAATTTCTAATACGATTGCTGAAAGTAGTAGTGGGAGTAATGTTAAGAAAAAACTGACATTTAATTGAAGATAAAAGATATGAAGATAAAAGATTAACAGTAAATGAAGATTTCATAAAATTTATGATAAAATATTCAACACATTTTTCCGGTTACAGATTTATAATGCACATCATTTCAGTAAATTCAAGTATATATAAATGAGAAATAAAATATTTAAATTTCATAATAAAATGTTTTTTTCATCTATTCTGTAAAATAAGATTGTGATAAAAGTATGTTCAGCCAGAATTGAACTCGTCTATGACTACAAAAGCAAATTGTTATTTGCGATATCACTCTATTCCCATTTTCAGGTTTTTCAATGTTCCGGAGATACCATTGCGCCAGACAGACTGGGATCGTTCTCCAAAAATTCAATATTTAAGTCTCCCCGACTCCACAAAAAAGGATTTAATAAACCCTCGCTCTACTTCCTTTCTCGACAATCCCGGAAACGATAAATTCTGCGCGTTCTTCCTCCGAAGGGTGAAAAACGAACCTGTAAATACAGTGTATAAATTACACGCTATTGGGGAAAAAGCACAAAGAGCCAGTTCCGGGAGTGAAATCCTAATACGAGAGCTACCGCTATAAGCAATCCACCCTGAATCCCTGAGTAACACCCCCGCTTGTCGGCTCATCGTAGGCTCTGCTTTGGTCCCCTGTCAGTCCACGGGCTGCCGCGTGTCAGAAAGCACACATATGCGGTTGTCCCACCCCCACCCACTGCTTTTCTGAACCACGCCGCTGGCACCTCGCACCCCAAGAGTTGTTTTTTTTAACCAGCCACCCCGGGCGAATCCTCCCTTTGCGTGTTGACTTGTGGTTTCGCGGCGTGTTCCGGGGCAGCTGGACTCGTGGCGTGTGGGAATGTCCCACCGCCGCCTCCGTTGCAATCGCTGCCACCAGTTCGGTGCTTCCGAAACCTCCGACCGTCCTTTGGTCTCCCGTCTGGCCGCCACATGGGCGTGGGAACTCTGGCATCAGCCGTTTTCGTCATTTACGTCGCGACTAATGTTGCGGTTTTGAAGAAGTCCACTCCGCTCTCAAGACTTAAGGGAGAGGGCGGGGGTGAAACATAAGGGCTAGCATGAACATATGTGGCGTCGGCGACCCTCGACCGCAGGTAGTGCGTGTGGGACCTCGGAACCCGAGATAACACCCTTCCGTTCCTGTCACACCCCCGCAACTCTACCCCTCCCCATTGTCTGTCATCTTCGGAATTCCCGTAGCCGCCGAGTTTTTGAACCGTCTCAGCCAAGTCTGTCCTTTTTCTGTCACGTCCATCGTCTTCCCCCTCCCCGTCACCACCCACTACAGACGCCCTCTCGGTCTGCTAACGTCCTCAGACGTTCTTGCCCTAATTGTCTGCCGCCCTCAGGCCGCGCCCCCGACCTGCTCGCCAGTCACCCCGTAAATGAGGGGCGAAGCTTTACTGATAACCTCAATGTAAGGCTACCCGTCGGAAACGACGATGTGATTTTGAGTGCATTTCTCGTTCAGCTAGGAGAAAATAAAATTAGGGTAAACTATTCGTGATTGATAAATTAACTTTGCAGAAGATCATTCAACAACATTTTAGAAACAACAATGTTATATTTGGTCTCGTTCAAAAGTCTAAAAATTTTAAATCCAAGAATCTTTTATGAGAGGTTCATTTCGATTGATTTATATAAACAAAAAAATAATAATATTCTGGAAGGCTTCGTACATAAATCTCAGATAGCACCCATTTACACATTTTTAAAGGTGATGATGCAAAATTACTTTTAAATGTATATGTACTTATTTAAGACGATTGTACACATAAGATACAATGACCCATGTCTGAGTTAAAATGTAGCCTAAGCATGACTGCATTGTCCATCTTTCGTGAGTACACGATACGTTAAATGATGTCTGAATTGTCACTAATTTTTACTCTTTGCCAATGCATACATATTAGTGCGCGTTCTTTTTTTCGAGTCATAATTGTTTTCTGAGGATACATTGATTATGGATCGTCAAGAAATGCAAATTTAATATGTCAAACGAGATCTGAGGAGTTTTTTATACTACACTTTGCGTGTAGGGTTACCAATCGTCCGATTTCCCCGGATTTGTCCCAATTTGATGGGCATCCGTGTGGGGTGTTTTAATACTGTCGTTTTTTTAATAAGTTGGCTAGCGGAGACCAGTCGTCAAAATCGTTTGTTTGCATATATATATATATATATATATATATATATATATATATATATATATATATATATATATATATATATATATATATATATATATANTAAATTGATTATGGTATTCTATTTTTAAAATGGTGTTAAATTACGTAAAGGACTTATATTGTTCACGAAGTTATAAATTTAGAAAAAGGGGAAATAACGTATGATTTTGGGGGTTGTATTTAATGTAATCAAATTTTATGTTACCTTGTGTAATTAAAATTAGGGAGTCAATTTGTTTCCATGCGTTTTCCTCCTTAAGGAATCATAGTATGTGTTTTCCCTTATATAAATAATATAGAACCCATGTGTGAAATTAGTAGAACGAGCTAGCCGAGGAAATTAATATTTTTGAAAGGTGAGTGTTAGCCACTACGCTATATTTTTTACCATGTTTAATTCGCGTTCTGTTACAATGTATTGCAACGGAGTAAGCAGTGCTACGACTTTGTTCCTCAATTGTATTTGTTCTTCATATTTGTAACCAATAGAGAGATATCTAATCAATGTTGTTAAATAATAAGTGTTTCAAACTGAGTAAACATGTTTGTTCTTCATTCGATATTACTAATTGAATAAATATACCACGTTACATTATTTTTAAACTTGTTTCATTTCTTTTTAGTTTTTTTTCCGGGGTTTTAGGGCTCGTCAACGTCAAGGTCATTAGATCCCTTATTTCTTTGTAGGATACAAATTATGTTCACATAGTAATATTCGGGGTATAAGCAAAAAAATCTTGGGGTTTATTCTCCCTATTTTTTAGATTAGTGATTTTTATGACAACCCTAGTTGAGTCCAATGACAGGCAGCTAGGCAAACTACAACCTACCAGGACTGACCGATAAGCGTGCGTGCAGAGTATATATAATCAAAATATCTTACAAGAGATCACGGAGTTGCTATATCAGGCATTTAATGTAAGTAATTTAGGACATTGTCATATCTTTCATTGGAAGGTATCTGCAATGTTTCTATTACTCTGGAACTAAATGAAATATTTGGTCTTATTTCTATGGAAATTAAAGTCATAAATATTTTTGAGACAATAGAAATAAACAAAATAATTATACTAAAGGAGAAAAGGGATAAACGCAAAAAACATTTACTTTAATTTATTACTTTTTCTAAATATCTACTAGGTGGATTTTAAAATGTTTTAAGGCAACGTAAGCAACAGGCAAATAAACGATAAACTTTGCTTTGCTTCCTTATTTAGCAGATAATTACCATGTGACGAAGTATGTGATATTTGTTAAACTTACATTTTGAAATTACATCTTAGAATTAATTTTGTTATGACTATAAAGAACGAAACGCGTTATTCAGAGTTCACCTTCACATTAAGTAGCACTCCTGAATTATTCTTGTAATTTATTTATTTTATTTGCCATTTACTGCTACCTTAAAACATTTTTGATACTGAAATTATAAATAACGTATTGTGAAGTGACATTCACAAACTTCCTTGCAACAGTAAATAACTTTCTCTCCACCATCGAGTCCAATTTATTAATGGTTCAAAATGCAATTCTTAAAATTTAAATAAAAATTGGAGACACTCTAGAGTTTGCACCTAAATGAAACGTCTTAACGGCATTAAATCAAAACTTCCTAATCACCCTAAGAACGCAGAGGAACAACGTTATAAACTAAGATTTTCTCTTTGATGCACAATCGTGTAATTGGTTTCACCGGAAAGCCGGAAAAAAGTTCATTGGATAAAGCTTCTTTTAAATAAATCTGAACGGTGAAACAAAAATCCTTAAACAATTTTAAGGATAAGACAGCCATACAGAGACACGCCATGTTCGTAATAGAACATGCAACTGCTAGGGTCGCAAACGCGAGAGGCAACTGCAAGTCGGAGAGCAACGCCTGTGAAGTAAGGACTAGGAAAGATACCAGAATGAGTTAAGTAAACACATATAATAGAAAATAAATTGAAGAAAGCACAGCAAAACATGTATATTTGCTACAACATAATAGTATTTGTATCGTATCGTTTCGCTAACAAGGAGGAAGTATTATTGAAACATTTTGTTATTTCAGATTCACAACGCACCGAATACATTAATGAAAATTATCCTAAAAAAAGAATTAAATTTGTATACTCAAGCCTGTTTCTTCAAATGATTGTTTAATTCACTCAAACTATTAGTAAAAAAATTGTTTCACTTTGGATATATTGACTCAATGGTTTGTACTAACACGATTCTACATACACTCGATACACTAGATCACGTGAAAAATAGGTATCATACCAAGTTAGACTGAATATAACAAAAGAAAGTATTAGATATCAACAAGGACACACTGTTGTTGATGTTGGCTAGGAGATACGCGCACTCGTGAGTCTGGCTGAGGCGAGCGTCTGTGGGGAAACTCGAAACAAATTGAGCAGAAAAGAGATATTCAGAATGAAATGTTCTATAAATATCATTAAGGTAGTACTAACGTAAGTATAATTATCACTAAAATACCTTAAATCAACATAAATAAACAGTAGCATGTATTTGTTGTGATTTCAACTCGAAAAACATACCTCACCGGTCATTAAATGATAAAATTGCAATTATAATTGGTCGTAATGTATGGCGTCTTATGGAGAAAATACTTATTTTTTTTAAGAAGACCAACTTTTAAAATATGAAAATGATGTAAGTTAACCTTGAATTGTAGTAAATTTTCCGTAGTATTTTTTGCATTACTTTTATCTGTAGGTCACCGGACATATGAGAAAGTTATTCAACATTATCTGAGGTTAGATGCACTAGTCACGAAACTGTTGTGCTCGGTTGCCATGTTTGTACATGTTCCTTTACATTTCGAACTAGACAAGCGAGTTCCTGAATATTGATTGTAAAGTATTGTTAACTGATAGAAAAGCATGATTTAATTTGTATCTTTCATTGTTTTTTTTTCTTTTTCTTTTATGGGGCTTTAGACTTTCGTTGTTATTTATATTGCTGTCTTAAATCAATTAGAAGAATAATAAAGAAGGCAGTTCTACATCTCCGTGCTCTTGGAGTACTGGTCCCACGTAAATTGAGAGCAGTGTGAGCCTAGCAATATTACTGCGAAACAAGAAAGTGAAGTAAGCAAAGCGATACACATATAGTTCGCTTAACACTCACTGAATCACTTAAAGCTTTTATTCTTTTCCAGTTTTCAGATTATTTATACTTTAGCTTGAAATTATTGAATGAAAACAAAAACTTTACAATAATTCAAATAGTATTTCAACATTCATGTTCTAAATTAATACTAAGAAATGCATTGAAAGAAGTTAATATTATTCGGCTGTCGGTGTTCGTCCGCTTGCTCGTAAGGGTTGTACAAAACCCACAAAATGACTCTTTGCCGTGTGAAAGGAATCGGTTATTTGTCATTTCTTTTAGTTCCTTCAAGTATGCCATCGTCGCTAATATTTTGACAGTATTTCCTAATAGTCAATAAGTTTCAGGGTAAAAGATTCGACCTGCGCTATTTGAAAGTTCCATTGTAAGTAAATACAAATTGGATGCCTCTCCGTAATTTGATTGTATAATTTTCTTTTGAGATATAAGAAGTATTACAAATGATTTTTCCCACATAAGCTTCTTACTATTTGGTATGCAATGACTTTCAACGCAGATACGACGAATATTCTGAGGGGAGGATGGAATGTTACGAGTTGGTGACATTCTCTTTTCACAAAGGTGTCATGCCCATCATCTGCGTCTCATTTGCCTACTATCCTGGAGTTGCAGCCTTACGACCTCTCATCCGGAGACGAAATAGCGTGTCTTCCTCATCCCTTAGTGACATACTGTGCTTTGGCATTGAACCAATAGTTCAGCGTTTCCGGATGCCACGTGTCCTTCACATTCTTATTTTCCACAAGCTCCTTCTGTTCTTCTACAATGTTGCCAATATAACACATTTAATATTACGTACCTTGGATTTTACCTTCTCTATATTCTTCATTTGAACACAAGAAAAATTAAAAATTACGACTTGACTTTCCTATAAACTGCACAAGATGGTGGCCTCCATTTTGCAGCTACATGCTCATGAAATAAATAATTCTGGGGTTTCATAAACAACTTTTGAAGCTCAAAAGAGTACAAATGAATTTCTTTGACTCTTAAGAAACAGAATCTGTAATGTCAAAGAAATATAATACCACTATCCCCGTAGAAGAATAACGTAACTGCAAACTTTTGTGAACTCTGTTTAGGGCATAATTGATACCAGAAAATTAAAATAAGATATTATTTTGCACTCCTGCACAGTTACGACTTTTACAGTTACATCAGTGTCCTTCTGGTACGACGATATTCATGAGTAATTTCAATACTCTATGCACGTTTATGAAAATAGATCTTTATACATTGATCTGAGTATGTAGGTTCAATTTATTGGTTGATAAATTTTGGAAATTAAAAATTCCAAAACCAAAAGCCTTTCTAGTACATAAAACTATGAAATTTAACACAAACATAACTGAATCATATTTCCTGACGGTAGTAAGATCATATTCAGGTAAAACCTTCCACTCTACAGGTATGCAAGTTCGAGAATACGTTACTTATTTGTAGTGTAACAAACTGTTAAACAACCTCTTTCCGCTATTACATTAATTGTGAAGGTATTATACTAAAACATGAAATTCGAAATCTAACCCTCTTTCAAAAGTTATAGAGAAGAGGAATTTGAGATGTACAATAGTATTGCGATGCACGAAAAAAAGTGAAAATCTTACAATTTTAAAGAAATTTTTTCGGGGATCCTTACATCCCTTACGACAGCCTTCATATCTCGTTGGTAACTTGGTTCCCTGCTGCAGGGTGGGAATATTAAATATGCCTCTGAATTTGGGACCTTGATCGGAATTGATGGGATGTTCCTTGTTTACTTCCGGAGTGTAAATTAGTTTATACGTAACTCTTCCACAAAGTTTTGTCTGCAATTTTATGCAGAAGCAAAAGTATTTTAATTTTATATATAATCTTTCGCGTCCGGTAATGTTCTCATCCCATACACGACTAAAAGCATCTAAAAACAAACATCATAAACAACATTATTTGTTAAAGTAATAATTACTTTTCTTAAAAGAAATAATGAGAGAGATATTTTCTATAATCAATTTAATTATTCATGTATTTATTCCACTTTAAAACTTCGAGAATCTTGACATATGTCAATTTTTAGAAAATTGTATAAGAAGGCATACGACATTAATGCACGCTCTTCAGAAGTACGGTGATATATTTACTGTTTAATACCTGGAAATAGCAGATTGAAATGTTTAGAGAATGAAGACTTTAAACTATCATGGATATTAAAGATAAATAACTGGTCTTCAAAATCTTGTCTTAAAATAACATCGTACATGAGCATTGACAAGTTAAGTTGAAATGAAATATATTTCCTTAATATTACAGTATAATTTTTATGTGGTAAAATGAAATACTCATTACACCACCAATCTACCGCGCATTGACGCCATTTCACCACAAATCGTATTGAAATCTTTTTGCGGTATCTTGACCTTTCCTCATATGAGAACTGATACCCCAATCAGTCGGAAATCCCTCGTATACAAAATGTCATTCCTTTTCCGAAACGGACTTAGTTTGAAGAACGCCATTCACGTCAGTATGTGAGGAATACGTTACCTCGTCACTTCCTACACAGTTTTCATGTGTGATGGCGGAAACCAGGCGACATGACGGGCTCTTATTTCACCTTTATCTGTTATTGATATTCTATTCCCAACACATTCCCTTCAAGTTTTATCAACATAACCTGTAATAAAGCCTGTAAATTATCGGAAGGCCCCGGAATTTCTTGACCCAGAAATGCTCCTTTCACTCACACTACTTAGTTAACCATGGCGGCCTGAATGATTCACTTACTGGATAATTCTCATTGCTAACTTATCGTTCTGCACGAAATTTGATACTAAACAACTATTTTCACGCATTTTTTATTGATGTTGACAATAGCATTCCTTTAGAAAATAAAAGGAGTAGTTACTTGAAAACGGTAGATGTTTTGTATCATTTTTTTTTGTAGTGCGAGTTTGTTCCGTCGTTAAAAATGAAAAAAAGTTACGAAATCAGCAACTATTTACAATGTTCCAAAATTAAACTGTTTCCTACACTTCGTTTCCTGAAAAAAATGTCAACTGAATCAAATTAATTAACTGTAAGATAAGTTCACTGGCCAAAATTCTTGAAACAGTTATAGAAACTCCTCCAATATTCAAATAGTAGATAAGTTTTGACATTGTATAGCATAATAATTCCTCAAAGAGCTATGAAACTCGATGAGGAATGAAAATGTGTCATTATAAGAGAAGGGAGCGGGACGACATTGTGAATGCTTTTCCGTGCTGCAGAGCAACCGCGTGGCTATGAACCTGGTTCTCACTCAACATCCCACCGCTTCCGAGTCACGTTTCCAGGGAGATGAAGCCGGCCACCTTTGCTTGGGAGACTCCGAATTGTTCTAAATGTGAAAAAAAACGGATGCAAGGATAATCATGATATAACATTATATAATATAAATTTTTAACATACTTCTACGGATTTTCCTATCATACTTACCATCAACGACCACGATGATATATTTAATGGTGAAAGAGGATAAGTGTTAATAAAAAAAAATACTGACTGACGATGGAATGGTTATTAGATTTAGTTTTAATTGTATGTACTCAAATAAATCATGGAATAGTGATTACACTTCACTATCGCGTTGCATAACGTTTATAAAGCAAGAAGTCCATAATATGATATAAAAGAATCCTTACTTTAAAAAATAATTAATCATGTTCTGTCATGAATGAGGTAATCCGTGAGGTCCGTGGTTCAACACAGTTGAATGATAATGATAGATGAAGCCGGAAAACGAACGGAATAGCGCGTTGATAACGCACCAGCGAGTAAATCCGAAGGTCCCAGGTTCGATCCACGGTCCCTTCTCCCGTTTTCATTCAACATAACATGATTAATGGTATGGCGGTGTGGTTAACCGTAATTTAAGGAATTTTTGTACGAATATCAATAACTCATCAATACAAGCTCAGAATATTCAGTATTCAAACAGATGAAAAAGTTTCCAGAGCCGCCTCAAACACACTACAAATCGAAAGTCACTCTTCACCGCTGAGTAGACCAAGCAGAAGGAAGAAAGAAGGAAAGAGATCGCGGGCGAGACAGATACCAACGAGTGACAGGAAGGCGGGTCCTCGGGGTCTTCCTCGCGCCAGCCACCACGGGACATTCCTTGTCGACATCCCACGTTTCATCCCTGCGGAGCGTGGGAGCGATGCAAAGGGATGAGCTTTCAAGCCGGAAGCGGAAGGCGAGTGCGCGAAAACGCGCCGTCGCGTCGCCGCCGCGTCGTCCCGCTGTCGCTGTCTAATTCCTTCGCGGGGGATCCCCGACGCGGAAATCCAACGTGCGCGGGTGGCGTCCACGTGGTACAAAAGGGACATAGAGGTGAATGGAGTGAGTGAGGTTTAGGAATAGGATTCTTATATTATCTTATACGTTGATATTATGGATTCCGAATATTGTATTATGATTAAAACTATAATTTTGAAATTGTTGATTCGTGAATGTCATGTGACTATTTTTATAAGGATAGGGCGCCATCAACAAAATTAACGATTTTTCGACTACAGATGCATAATGTGTTCAGGATATTTTCAAAATAATGAGAGTCTTATTTTTTATTTATTAGATCAGCAATATTTTACAATGACACGAACTTCGTTTTCAACTGTCAACAAATTTTAAAGATCTGCAAATTCATTCAGGATTTTTTTATCGTAAAAAATAAAGGTCTTACTCGTCTGTTGTAACCGAGAAACACGATAATCTTAGTTCGTATATTTAAGAAATTATAAAGAAAAGAAATAAAGAGACTATTACGCTACAAAATGTTCCTCAAAATGATTAGAGCTTAATAAATTTAAAGTAATTTAACTAATTTATACTGATGGTTATAATATCGTAGCAGATAAAACGGAAGATGTCAAAAGTGTTTTATTATTTAAATGTCACATTTGGCGTCCCTGTGACCAAAAATATTGTTGGCAATTGAAGTCAAATTAGTGTTACTAGTCTCCACGCCTCGGAGTAGACTGAAAAAATTATTTAGTAAACATTTTGTGATGTCTGCGAAGATAAATTTTTTGTCACTTTTGTCTTCTGAACAAACAACTAAAATTATTTATTTATATATTTATTTACTGTCCTTTGGCGAGGTTCAGGCCATGAGGGTTTTCTTCCACCCAACCGTGACTTGGGTATGGGAATTGGAAAGGAAAGATGTTGGACGGTTAAGGAACTTCTGGCACAGAACTGAGATTTGTCTGGAGTAGGTGAGGGATACCCCATCTGAAAACCTCACGTTGTTCGGCCGAGTAAGGTTTGAACGAACACTATACTTCTCAGGCGAAGACGCTATAGCGTCATGGTATACCACTAGACCCCCGATAGTCGGTAATTATTTGTATATTTGTTTCATAAAAAATATAGAACAAATAATTCAAATTTTATCTGCAAACAATTTCGGCAGATGAGTGTCCTAAATTTCAAACTTCTTTTTAACCGAATCACACCTCAAAAATAACGTTCACTTTTTTTCTCCGGGAGAAGAGAGCAAGTTCATTTCTCCTTGAAACTACGAGTAAAGATTACGTTTCCCTCATTGTCTTTTCGAAGAGTCAAAACTATTTATTAAAGTGTTACCAAATTTCTTAACAAGTTTACAAGTATGATCACAGATAATCATATAAATTTTAAAAATTATCTAAATAGAGCTGTCCAACTGGCGGTCCGCGAGTTATAGTACATTCAACATCAAATTATTCATCAAACATTGAGGGGTACAATTTTATGTCGTGAGTATATGCTGTCAGAATAAATATTTGACGAGGTATGTACGGCGAGAGAATAGATTATCCCGTCTTATATTACTACATGAAAACATTTTATTGCAATACTAAGTATCAAAAATACTTTCGAAAATAAAGAATTATATTATTAAATTCTTCCGGTTTGAATTTATATAATTTGATGATGTTAGTCATAATAGTACGTAATGTACCACGTACCCAACCCGTGCCAATCGGATAGATTTAAAGTAAACAGAGAATTACCCGCGGGCTAAGATACGTGGGACAGCGGTGATCTAAATAATTACTACATTACAACGAATTTCATCGTTCCAGAAATGCTTTCCAAAGCACCAAATGTTTACGAAAAGATCAACCTCGGCCAATGAGGCGAATCTTTCCCTTGGGTTTGCTTCACCACATTCCGAAAGCAAGGGACCCTATTTTAGTTCCGGTAGGAGAAGTCGCAGCAAAGCAGTGGCACGGCTTCCGGGTCAGGTCTCGAACTCACGACCTTGACAGCTGCGTCGCTCACGTGGCGCGCAAGGAGCTCTTAAGGACGTTTATTAAGATTTACGGTGAAACAAGGCGAGGCAGTCGTCCAACAAATGAGTGCGGTGCCAACGGTGTAGGAAGATACCACAAGGTGATGACAGAAGAACCATATCTTAGCGAAGGGATCAAGAGATACACTGGGAGCCAAATGTGGAAGAAGAGCGGAGCACGAAGCTGATGGGTAGGTATCCAAAGTAGTAAATACTTCCTACTTCAAAGTGTAAATCTAAAACAATTTTTTTTAAATTTTGAAATAACTTTTTTGTTTTATTAAATACAAATTTGTTGGTATTATGCTAATTTCATTACACGTACCGAATTATTTTTATATTTGGGGAGTACTGAAACGGTGAATACGCCTCTGCTTTAGAGCCCTTGATCGAAATTGACGAAATGGTCCCATACTTGCTTCCGGAGAGTAAATTAGTTTATTGTCCTCCACGCGGTCATAAGTAGTTTGTAACAACTATTTTTGACAATAAATTTATTATTTTTATTACTATTGTTATTATTATTTCTGGCATTAGATATGAAAAGCCTTTTTCCGTCTTTTATCAGTTTCTGTTTGGTGAATGCCAGCGATTTATTGTAAGATAGCCGAGTACTTGCGGTTTCGCTCCAGGTTTTTTTTTTTACTATTCTTGAATCATTCTTTTTCATAGCTCTTTATAACAGAATACTATTGACTAAGATTTATATTAAAATGTATTTGCCTCATTTATTCTTGATATTTGATTTCTATGTAAAATAGAGTGAGAAACAATCAATATATCGATTTATCTATTAACTGAATTATACACTTCACTTCACTCAACATAAGAAGTTTCCTCCTTAAAAGTTTGAGTAACCCGTTGACAAGCGAACCATCAGTATTCACATCATAATCCGCGGTAGAAGCATTTTTACATCTCCAAAACGCATGATGTTCACAACTCCTAGACTCCAAACTAGTTCCATACCAAAGGATTCTAACGAAATCTATATCAACTAACACCTTTAACATTAAGAAAAGAAGTGAAGTTAACATCTCGTACAACAATGAACTCATCCATATTGAATTCTGTTGACTAGAATTTCATTCGTTCATAACTTTATCTCATGAAAAGTTATTCTCACACAGAACGTAATATATATTTCAAGATACAAAAATATTTGATGAAAATTTATAGCTTACAGAGGCAGGTCAAATGTCTTGAGCACTGTCACACGCTGTCGTTTCAAATCGTCATTAAAGTCGCCATTTAGTTATCACGGCGCTGTTCCTACAGGTCCTCTGCAAATTTGCTTCATCGAGAGAAATAAAATCAAAACTGGAATCTAAAATATTGATTCTCGCGTATTTGCAACAGGTTTGTTAAGACATTTAAATCGATTCTACGTTGAGGTCCGTCCAACTTACAAGCACACGGAAAAAGTTAAATTTTCGAAAATTGCTAGGAAATTATTTTTCAACCAAAAGAAGTTTAGAAAACGAGAAGAGTTCAGAAGATGCTTTGAACTGTAAGCTATTAAAACTTCCTAAAGACGAAATGCATAGAATTTTTGGGACTAAAAAGCCCACAGCAAGGGTTTTAATAAACGAAAAGTTTTCATGTAGTATGTAATAAAAATATCAATTTTTAACACAGATCTCTGTGGTTCTAAAAAACAAAAGAGTTTTGTCGATTTATTTGTGAACAATATCTCTAACCAGTTACAACATAATAATCCTGAAGAAATCTGTTTATATTTCTTTGTATGTTTCATAAGATAAGCTAACTGGTAACTGGTTCTCTCGATGAAATACCAAACTCGAATATTAAGAGGACAATTTATGGAGTTATTATTTTCAAAACTCATATAAACTTTATCAAAGAATGCACCGAAAACGGCCTTCGATGGGTTGGGGTTACAAAGACGATGTACACAATTGGTAGAATTAATATAAGAAATACTTCTTTTACACTTAGTTATTGAAATTTGTGACGTTTTCTTAACGAGTTTACTATAAAGGATGCAGAAGACTGTTTTTACATATTACCTTTGTGCTTTTTAAATTATGGACCTTGTCATTTTCTTGTTTTTTCGAGAATTTAAAATGTACAACTTCCTTTGAAAGTTACATGATACAAAAAACCAATGCAATTCTAGTCAATCGCTACACAATAACAGAAAAATCAACAATATTAAAGATTATTTAAATCTTAAATACTAAAATAATCTTAAATGTTAAAATATCCAATATTTAAACACTGGAATATTTTCACTTTGTGAAATATTCTCGATCGATATTTAGTTCTTGGAGGAGAACAAGAGTTTGAGCAATCGTCTCCGTAGTTTTCTACTGGCAAGAGTTTATCTAGACTACGTGTATCCACGTGCTCGCAATAACGTTTTAACTCACCTGCAATATAGAGCTGCCAATTGGGCAAGACGACAAGTCAAGCAACACTGCCGTATGGAAGGGCAACGTTCGTTGAGGTCATCATAGCTTCACGAGACGATGATAATCAAATCTGTCATACAGGAATTAATATGGATGATTATTCGTCGTTGTAGTCTTTCCTTTTCATAATAGCTAGGGCATTGCTAATGACCAGTCTTTGTTGTCAATATTAGACATTCAATCGGTTTTGCACACACAAAAAAGTTACGGAGTGACAATATATCGTAGAACTCACGACAACGAACTCTCAACGAAAAAGTATGAGTAAAATCCAGGCTTCAACCTAGCGGAACTAGTCTAGACGTATCGTATCATTCGGGTCTAGATATAGTTACACGGAAATGCATCGTTCACAGGATTCCGCAAGACGTCTTATCACGTCAAGATCTGCCAACTGAATGGTACGATCTACTCAAGCCTTCTACGTAAAATGGTCTTAATCAAATACGTCCAACATACACTAACCCACTTTTTCGGAATCGTCAATGACAGACACTCTATAAGCAACGTTATCGGCAATATCTAAATATTATTTAATAAAATGATAGATACCAACCTGACAACAATGTAAATGTATTGTCATAGCATAGCATTACTGCGTATGACAATGTGGTTTCTTTTATTATTCAGGATTATCCATTGGTAAAGATGTAATTCTGTGTTAACTTAAAATATATATTCATCTTTCCTATGAAAATATATCTAACTTCAAATACGTAATATTTACGTAAATTCAATTCTTGAAGGGGAGGGCGGTTAGGGTGGTACATATACTCTTGCCATGTCTGCTCGGCACTGTGAGGCGTTCTTCGTAGATCGACTAACCAATAATTCTTCATCACGTTTGTTTGCTAATTTTTCCCTACGAAAATTAATATGAAATATTCGGATATTTTCTTGAAATGTTAAAATATATCGCGGACCGCATAAAGTGACGTCGTGCAGGGTCTTATATCCACGGGCTGCCATTTGTAAACCTATATTAATACACGAGACAAAATATTGAAATTCGTTATTAAAATAAGCATCAATTGGCAGAAGGTGGCAAATTGGCAGAAGGTGGCAGAAGGTTATTAAAATAAGCATCTATTGGCAGAACCCATGGCAGAAGGTTCTGAAATAATTTTTAGGCCGATTGCTTTATTATTAAATAAATAACAAAATTATGCCATTTCGTCAACGTTTCGAAAATTTGTTTTAGTCATCATCAGGATTATATAACAAGACATGGATACATACGATGAGCATACATTCTATGTCATAATTTCATCAACATCAACAAATCAATTACATACCTCAATGAAGAAGAAGAAAAAATATGTAATTGATTTGTTGATGTTGATGAAATTATGGCATAGAATGTATGCTCATCGTATGTATCCATGTTTTGTTATATAATCCTGATGATGACTAAAACAAATTTTCGAAACGTTGACGAAATGGCATAATTTTGTTATTTATTAGTCTGGCCGAAATGCAAGAATACCCATCCCCAGTAATTATTATGGCTGGTAACATTTCAAGTATTGAAGTGTTTTAGAAGATACAATGGATATATTACCATGACAAAAATCATGGATATCATGAACTGCTCCCACAAGAAATCTGGTTTCACAACTACCTGACTCCGGTGTCTATAAGTTCCCGGAGAGGATTTTAGGTTCATCTTAGTGACCCGAAATGAGATGCCAATTTGCACTGAAATCCAAAACAACATAACACTATTGTGTATAATAGTACGATGCGTTGTATTCCATGAGAACACGTTCAGGTCACAAGGAGGTGACCTGAAAGAGGTAATTGATTGAGCATACACGTTCGCAAAATGTTCTGGTAATGAATGAAGACACACCTTTTAGAACCAATAAGGAAGTGCAATCATAGATGAAACCATTACAGGTCAGAATTCGGATATAATCATTTTTGCCGGAGGAATCAATTACTAAGGAAGGCGTCCCATGTTTATGCTTGTCGCCTCGCTTCTTAGAAAGAAGTACATCTAATTTGGTTCTGGTTCATAAACCGAATGAAATTTTGAGAAAGCTTCTTATAACTTGAACAGTACTTAGTTCATCCTCTCATCATTTCTAATTGATCAAATATATCTCCAAAGATAAAATATAAATTTAGGGTATACTTCAACAAGAAATTTATTTCAAAGTACACTTTCTTGTGTCCTATCCAAGAATGAGACGTTTAATCAGTTAATTGATTTCATCCATGAATATCCAATTCTAAACTAAACAATACTTCACTTTTTTTTCCTTTCCCGTTTTAATTCTTATATTGAATTTAAAACTGATATGTTGGTATATATAATATTCGGTTCGTTTTGAATATAACGTCTGCAAAAATTGAGCTTCTCTTTTGAACTTTTTTAACTGATTATCTTCAATACACAACATAGATAAAACATCTATAGAAATTAAAGAATGGATATATAAAAGATATTATTAGTTCAACGAGGAAAAAAGGAAAGTCCACTCCACCTGTTCCCGCACACAGTACACAAGCTGTCTCTTANGTGAATACTTTTTGTCCGCGATTTTTGTGAATGCGTGTGCTTGGATTTCACTTTTCTCATTCTGTTTTTTCTGGACGTTTGTGCGCAATTTTCTTCGATTTCGAGCTTGAAAATAATATATAGAATCGATTTGGTCAACGATAACCTATTATCATCATCACCACATATTCTAAATTGTTAGGATTATTAACTTTCAACTAATCTGAGTGAAATCGTAACTTCCTTATGAAAAGTGCGGTGAACTTTGACAGAGGAATCCAGGAAGAGAGGATGCATATTCTAGAGCAAGAGGTGGTAGCGGCTGGCAAGTATAAAGGTCTTGGGCGAATGAAATAGAGGCAAAGGGATGGTCGGTCGAGGGCGAGGGGAAGAAGGCGGCGGGGGTGCATTCAGGAGGGCGTGCGCATGAAGATATTTCTCCTCCGAAACAGGCGTGACACGAGCTCCGACATTGGCAACGGGTGCTGCGGTATTACAGAAGGTAATGGAGACGACGGTGAGGACAAAGCCCGGCCAAGATGCTTTGTGGCGGATGGTCACTGGTCGGCGGCAGAGCGGGACGGAGCGGCCAGGCGCCGCCGACGGGACTGCTGGCGGCCAAGTGTCCTCGTCAACCCCCGTCGTCATTCACAGGGTTGGCCAAAGAATTCAGCAACTCAGATTTTCTATTCCTGAGTAAATAAAATAATTCAAAAATGCATTATTCAAATACGCAATTAGTAAATTTAACATTACGTCACAGGTTTGTTAAATAGGGAGTTTTATCTTTCAACAACAAAGTTACTAGTCCAATAATTATTTATGCTCCTAAAAACAACGAATATCTGTTATAAACATAAATCCTTAATTGTGGAAATCTAAAGATTCACACGCACATAAGTAAATATATTTATTGTAAAAAAAGCAGTACAAACTGCGTATGACCACGCGTAGGATAATAAACTAATTTACTCTCCGGAAGCAAGGAAGGGACCATCCCATCAATTCTGATCAAGGGTCCTAAGGCAGAGGCGGATTCAAAAATTTAAGCAAAAATTCCTACATAAGATAAAATGTTAGCTACGAGTTATAATACTAATAGAATGTCAATACGTTTGTAATTTAACACAGAAAATTTATTTTATATGTACAAATTATTATCGAACTATAGATTATTCTGAGTATAGTGTTTAAAACATTTGAATCATATGACACATCAATCATGTAAGAAAATAGTTTTTGAAATTGTTATAAATTATTTTAAAAGTACAACAGCAATGGCATGATAAAGTACAAGACGGAAAAGGATGCCTATTGTGATGCGCTGTATGTCATTTGCGCAAAGAGATACTCAATAGCAAAGACTATTACGAAATATTATTATATTACTTATATAATATAGCAATTGCGTTTTAACTATAAATTTTTGCAATTGCATTTTAGCTAACGCAACTGTAATAGCATCATTTAAACTGCGACCATCTTTTATAGCACATTGAGATTGGACAATGATAACTCGAGCTGCTTCTCCTTCATAATATTCAATGATATTCAAATAGATCTCTCACAAAATGAATGTATCTACATTCAACTACGTCGAATAATTCACAGAAATTAACTTTGGTTCGAAGAATTCAATTTCATGATATTAGAAAGCGTTAAATAATAGTATAAAAATAATTTACTCTGATTCTTTAAACATCACACAAATTAATTTGCGTAGAAGGTAATAATTCACGAATTAAATGCAAATATATTCAATGATAATTTGTTAACGGAATTTAAGATGTATAGTAAAAGTTATACATAACTGGTATGTCAATATTACTTATTGATCTAATTTCGAGATCGAGATTTCTAGCTCTATAACTTTTGTAATTACGTTATAAAAGCTTAATATGTGAGACCATAATTACAAACCAATATAACGTTTAAATAATTTTTAAAAGTATTACAGCAAGTATAACAAACATAATAATTTTTTTAAAAGCTTCACAAAAAGTTAAATTAATTTCGTTCATTTGTTTTCAGAGAATGAAGAAAGAAAAAAATGTATTGAGTTTACGAAAAGTATTGATATATTGATTGAATTTTAATACATTTAAACTTAATACATTTTCTCGTGTATTTCCAGTGAATATTCTAATTATTAGACTATATCTGTCTATTAATTAATAGTTTTCATTATATTTCAAATTCTTGTAAACAAAATATTTAGTAAGTATACGCAATATAAGTTTTCCTTTTACTCAGAATCAATGATAATGTAAAAAAAAAATTGTATTGCCATTTTAGACGTTTGAAGATGTTTTAAAATTATGTCGAACCTGAATAGTGCCGCTGAATGTACGATAAAGCGACGATAAAATTTTCACGACGGTAAGATACCTCCACAAATTAGAAGAAATATTTATTTAATTGATGAAAAAACTACGAATAAATAGCCCATACGTAAGACATTAATAAATGTACCCTAATAAGCAAACCCTGTTAAATTTTCCTTCGACTACTTAATAAAATGTTACATAAACTCGTCACAAGTTTTACAAAATGGGTCACCCCTGTAGGTAAGATACGTCAGAGAGCAGAGTCACCCGAACCCAGCGACAAATCACTCCCTTTCAACACCCTAATTGTGTCCGCGCATTGTCCGGTCCGTGTCCAGCCACATCCGGAGAATCGCTAGCCACGGCGTCAGCGGAGCAACTATTCGATGGAACTTCGTCCCACCCACTCTGATGCATGCACTCGCTCCACCATCCCATTATACTCTCTTCCACCACCAACATACGTCACACAATCACCTTTTTAGTCGTCATCATCTCTATGGGACAAGTCATCTCTAGTATGCTTCCTCTCACCACGATCTTAGATCTTCGTAAATGCAATTCGGTTTCCGACGTAGTCCAATAGAAGCAGAGAAATTCTGCCCCATCCTCTCATCTACTTCGCCAATTGTCTGGAAGCAGATTTAGAACCGCAATACTCCACGCACGGAAGGTCTGTTACGCTGTATGGTAGCTGACACTGGACTCAGCTCCAAATTGAGACCATTGCACAACGGATTTGTCTCGGAGGCACCTAGTTCCCTCCTCCGGAGGCCGGAACAACATCCTCAATACCCACAAGAGATATGTGTGTCGAGACTTTTCTAAAATGATACTTTGACAAATCTTTCTTTCATGTTCTTCTGTATGACGTGTTTTCTCGACAACCAGATATTTATGATAAAGTATTGTAAATTTTTAAAATACTATGATGACAAAATTCCGCTTCATTAAAACAGTTTCTATTTGGATAAAATCAGTTCTCGGAATTCTTTTTTGAACTTGGTAACCTCATAGAAAATATGAAAATACTGATGAAAAATCCTCTGGAGTGTTTAGTATTTCAAGATCGCCAAAAGTTAACTGCTAAACGTTACGACACATGAAAATGATACGAAATTAAAGTGTCATTCAGAGACATTGACTGACAGAGTGACTTGAACATCAACTTGAACATATATTCTATATTAACAGGAAGCATGACAATTATATTGGTACCCACTACGATACAACACGGACCAGTGGTGGATTCCGGACATTATTTTGAGAGGTTTGTCTCCGAGGATCATCAATGGGTGTGGGGGTATGGCAAAATTTGGAAATTTTGTTCCAAAATAATACAATTTTGAAGAAATTTACCGACCTGTAAAAATATATTTTTACTACCCCATGCGAATAATAGGTCGCGCACGTACTTTACATGTGAAGTACTGCATATTGTTCATCTTTTTAGGAAAACAATAACATTTTATACTTTTCATGCATTAGGTTTTTTGGATGGGAGGGGGGAACCCGGAAGGCCTAACCCTCGTAAATTTACCACTACCCATTCTTTCTAATAAAGGTGAAGTAAGCTGAAATCCGTAAATAGTAATTGAGACTTTTTCGTTTATTTTTTTAAGTTTTAGATATTATTTCCGAAGGGTGTTAACGTTCGAAGGTGGATACAAGATTAGTTTCTTTTATTATTGTTTAAGTTGAGCTATTTTTAGTGACAAAGGAACTATCAGTAATAACTCGCTTGAAAATTGGTAAATGTTAAAAAATTGTATTGAATTCCAATTCATCCCCAAATGAACTAGTATAATTTTGTATGTCGCAAAAGAATTTTAAATCTTTTCTTTTTGTGATTTTCAGTAATTGAATATATTATGCTGCGACGTGTACAAATCACGTAACCCAAGATGATAATATTCATATGTCGTGTTCCGCGTAAACATGGTGGAGATGGTGTAATATTTATTTTCAATGTGTGATTCTTTAGGTAACATTAAAGATACATGCTTTGTTTTAACATAGTCGAAATGTTTATGAATGACTTCTCTACAGTCATATGTAGTGGCCACTAAGCGTTATTTTTGTGGAGATTTTGAGTCAGTACTTCAACTGATTACAGTCTGTACTTTAATCATGTTACGTCGAATGAAAATGGGAGACGGGACCGGGATTCGAACCCGGGACCTTGAGCTCTATGCGCCTACCAACTGCGCCATCCCGTTCGCCTCTCGGGCCCGTCTACCATTCTCATTCAACTTGTGAAACCCAAAGACCTCTGAGGTGGTCTCGTAGAGACTAGATTCCTCATCTGAGGCGACTCCCTTAGGAAGTACTTNTTTGGGTTTCACAAGTTGAATGAGAATGGTAGACGGGCCCGAGAGGCGAACGGGATGGCGCAGTTGGTAGGCGCATGAGCGCGTAGAGCTCAAGATCCCGGGTTCGAATCCCGGTCCTGTCTCCCATTTTCATTCGACGTAACATGATTAATCTGTTACCTGGCGGTGAGGTTCACCGCAATCTAAGAGATTTCTATGTCTGTACTTTATTTGTGGTTGTAGCCAACATTGAAGGAAACAGAATGATACTATCTTCCACAGTTTGAAGTAATATGTTCTATTACAAAAATGTTATTACTTCAAACTGTGGAAGATTTATTCTTTTTCCGTAAGACTGTGTACTTGTTTATATGGACACGGCCAGTGATAAAGGCTCTTCCTTCCGTTACAATTGAATCAAAATAATGAATAATACTTCCCTATATTTCTATATGTGCATTAAAGTTATTTTCATTGAAAAAATAGTTTGGATGTGTGTATACGGCGAACAGTGAAGGAAACCTTCAATCTCATATTTTCAAAATACTGACGAAAACAGATTCACGAGATATTTTTGTTTCAATTCCAGATTTGAGTACAGTAGAATCTTTCTTAACCGTCCTCGGGGTCAACCGGTCCCCGAATTAATCGACACATCCCGGGGATCATTTTTTCTGTCTTTTAGCGTAAAATAACTGGCAGACGTTCGTGGAAAGTAAAACGGGGCGACGCGACCTAAAGGTGGGCAATTTGTTTATGTTGTAAGTATGTGCATACAGTACCATAAAATGAGTTGCAATGACGTGTCATTTGCTTGTTCGTTCGTGATATCCTGATTGTAGGTTATTATTGAACGAAAATCGATTTTCCACGGGACTCTGATATTAACCATCCAAACAGGTAACCGGCCGGGGTCTCGGTCCCGACCGGACCAGTTAAGAGAGGTTCTACTATATGTCGTTTATTGATAAAAATATTGTACATTCAATACAAAATAAAATCATCAGAGTTGTATCTAGGAAACTCTTTCCCCAACCACCACTCACATGTAAAGAAATACTGATTTTGCTCATGGTAATCTGTTCCGGACTCTGTATAATGAATGTCCAAGAACACATAAAATATTGGAGTGATGATAGCGCACATAAACAGGAACCAAAATAACAAAGGTACACAAGTCAGGTAGTCTCCTGAAGGAGATAAAATGGCACCAAGACAGAGTAAGAATATGACAATGACAAAGCGTTTTATTAGGGGAATTGAGATAGTGGTATTGGTGTACAAAGTTCAAAAACTAATTACTACAGATGGTAAAATTTTATCCATTATCAACAATACAAACCGGACGAGGGCGAGTATGCTCTACCTGACGTCTAGCATATCCGTGTATAATAACCTGCCTCGAACAGTTATCGCAACCGATAGCAGTAAAATTTGTTTGTTAACGTTCAGAATGTTAGACAAAGCGGAAAATCGAATAATCGTCGGATGATTGATCTTTGCGTCACAAATCATTTCGATAGTGATTTGTTAGTAAAGCTAAAGCATGGAACACACTTAGGATTTTACTGCGCTTACTGACTTGTTTTTCAAACGGATGACTCCTCTGACTTCACGGCGTTTCTGACTTCTTGAGTATTTAGATTGTTATTTTTCAATCAGCGTCATAACAGCCTTTGTTCTTTGAAATTTGCATTTTTATTTTCCAATTAAAGTGAAAGAAAGACTTATTTTTGGAATTAGCATTATTATGAAAGTGAATATAGATTCTGCCTCCGCATTTCATTCCATCAACCCTAGATACGCAATTAAAAAACGAATTACAAAAAGAGGGCAACTGTTGAAGTTGGAGGCGAGAGTGCAGTTCGCGCATTCGCCGGTAGATGGCAGGGTAATCTGCAACACTCGAGCGCTGGAGGGGAACAGATGCTGGAGCTCCGCGCGTGCTGTAGCGTAATATCGAAACGTCTGACGTCCTCATCAGTCCCTGAATACGAAATGAAAAGTTGAGATACCCATAAATGTAAAGTATAATGTTGAGGATGGAGAGTATTATGTAATGATATTTACAACTCCAAGCATGTCATTTCATTAACGAAATGTATAATGAAGAATATTGAATGAATGAATTTTTTATTAATCCAATTTTTTTAGTACAAATGTAATAATTGCAGGATCTTATTTCAACGAAATACCAACTTAAACTAATTCACTTTCCATATTTCTTGGATTAAAACTTACATTCCGAAGATATAATCCTGTTTGAGTGACTGTTTTCTGATTGTAATTGAGTAATATACTGATAATTACAAAATAAGAACTTAAATTTAAGGAATATTGATTAAGCCAATAAGGATGCTGATCGTGAATTAATCCCTTTTAAAGTATTTGGAGTTTTAAGACATTGGTTTGTGAAACTGGAACCCGTAGAGTTGTAGAGCGTGCATGATTTAATTGTAATCTTTCCTTCCATTTAATACATGTATTAAAATGTCTAAAGTAAAAAATACTGCATCTTACATGAGTAAGAGAAAAATTTCACGGTCACACAAATCATTTTTAATACAAATTTTCAGTAATTTGTTTGTAATCAAACAACGTGAAATGAATATTTGATTCACATGCCTTTTTCAATCGTGTGTTAAGGCGTTGTTCAGATCATGAAGCCCGCTTTTCCACATAACTGTGACTTGGGTGAGAGAATTGGGAAGGAGATTATACATTATAAATCTGGTTTATTATCGTAAGGCCATTCTTGATTTTGTTCAATTTTCCGTAAATAGGTAAAACAACATAAACTTACAAAATCACTTTTTAAAACAAGTTGTTATGTAAAAAGTGCTGCACTTAAAAGTGAAAAATAATTTTCAATAAAACTGAAAATAGAAAAAATTTAATTTCAAAAGAGTCCCTCTTGGCCACTCATCATGGAGTAAGTACATGGAAGATAAATTATCATAGTGTTATCATAAATTATCATAGATAAATTATCATTTTCCGGAGCCCTCAAGAATTTGTGGACATGACCAATGCTTGATAGGCCGCTGTGAGAAGCATTACTGGAGAAAAGAAAAATGATTTAAATATAGGGCAGATGAAGGGAGAGTAAACGCGTGAAGTGGATCATCTGAGTAACCGGTGTTGCTCGGACGTTTTGTAAAAAAAAAACCCACAAGCAGTAATGCGCAAATGTCCCAGAAAACTTTACTTCTTTTTCTGCGTAACTGGACGAAGCAAATGACGTAAACTTTACTTTAGAACATTAAAATATATATTGATGATTTGCTATGATTTCATCTTCCGCAATGCGCTATGACCTCTCTCACTGGCGTACCACTAACATCATAAGCTATCAGAGGTGTTGTTACGTATCATGCTAGGAGCGTTAGTGTACCACTAACTTCTGAGCTTGTGCATTTATTTGTAATGTTGTTTGACTACTTGATTCTTAACAAATGATATCACTGATGCGTGTGGTAAGTAATTAACAATATTTGTCGAGAATCGAGCAAGAGATATGCAATGCTCCAAATATATTACATGACAATGTTCATATCTATGCTGAAGTCCTGTTTATATTGTAAATGCTAAATATGAATTAATCTTGCACTAGCAGATGAGGAATGTAGTATCTGCCATTGTATCCAGGTCAATAAAATAGTCTTGGTAAAAGTAAACGTTCATATTATCGTAAGGAATGTTAGTTTCAATCAATTCAAGCAAATTTAGCTAGTTCAACTTATTTAGCTCTATGAATGTTTTTTTGCTATAACTATTAATAAACAGCATTTTAGTTGCCTATGTGAGAAATATAATGATATTCACTGCATCCATCATCCTTTTCATTCATTATAGAATTAAGAAAAATGGTGTCCAAGGAGACAAATTATTCTTGACTAGTAACCTTTCTCATATGCTGATTTTCCAACTTACTTATGTATTCTGACACAATAAAACGTATCATAAAAATCGACGAATTTCACGGGACCTTCAGAAATTACTGTAGACATTTACCGTCACATGGACGATAACCTTAAGAAATCAATTGTCAAATAAATTCAGTTTACGTACAGTACATAAAATTTTTACATAGTCTCATCAATTATCTTCCTCCATTTCGCTTTCAATATCTTTAATTTTTATGTTCAAATAAAGCACAATGGATTGATTTTCTATGTGAGATTGAGCACCTGTCCCCAATGGAATAAACGAACTTTCATTCAACCAGTAAACAATTCAAATGGCGAAAATTAACTGTGACAGTTCTCTCTTGAGTACAGAAACTCCAAAAAAAAATATCGTTGTACTTAACTTCGTCTATAGAATTTCAGATAATTCATTCAAGCGAGATTATCTCAGATTTTTCCATTGATCACTGTCTTAAGATGCATTATGCATCATCATTCCACATTGCACAGATTCTGCTGTTCTCGGCGAATCAACTTGAATTATTCGCTCAAATCGAAGTGACTGAGAAATTTCCCTTTACAGACAATATTTCGTTTAATGAATGGGTTTGATGAAGATTAATGATAGGGTTCAGTGTTAATAAATACTTAATACTGCAGGAACAAATACATGTCTTGATAGGGAAAGAACGAAAAATTGGGGGGGGGGGGGAAATGTTTGGGCGGGAGGAATGACATAAATCGATTGTGTTGTTTGATTTTGAGAAAGCTTGAAGTGAAAATGAAAACGGGACGTTTGACGAATCGGGAACTGCTTTACCGAATTATGTAGTCAAAGGGAGTGGAAGGGACGATGACATCCGAGAAAAAATACTGAGAAGACATCTCGGAAGGGACAGCAGATTCATAGATGGTGGCGATGAAGCCAAGGAACTAGTGTTGTGATAGAGTAGGTGATAGCAGCGATTTAAACGGGAAGTTTATTGATCACACTTTCTAATTGAAAAAAAGGGTCAAGTTGATAGAATCGAAAAAAATAAAAAATTGAAATAATGATCAAGGTCGTAACCAGGGCTTTGAGGAGATGTGGAAAAGTCTTGACCTGTTTGGACGAAAAAAAAATACATCTTCTCACCGCAATCAATGGGCGTAAATTTGACACAAACCCCAAACATAGTTTTTAGAACTCATCAGGTATGTTTCAACCTACGTAGACTGCAGACGGTAATTTTACAAATGCTGGAGTAGCGGTGATATTGCCACAAACACATTTCCAACTTGATATTACGAATTAAAAAATAGACATATTCGCTACAGGCATTTGTGAGACAGATGTATGATTAAAGTCGGAAAGTTTGTATGGGATATGTATATTCTGTTTATTTTTTAAACTTCGTCATGTTTTTTTTAATATTCGAGGGCAGGAAAGAAGTACGTTATTCCTAAATATGTGCTCAGAAGAGGAATGAGAAGTGTCATAGGGAGAGAATATTCAGTTCCGGACCGACTTTTGATTGATGTAGGTATGTTAAAAAACACCAAGCAGCGGAGAACGTCAAACTAGCATTTATCATGGACAGCGCATGTTCTTTATTCTTAAATATTACGATATATATATATNCAATTTTAATTCCCTTTCGACAGTAATAAAGACGTAAAAATTATAGTCCGTATAAACAATTCCAATTGCAGAGAGTTAATATTGAAAGTAAGGGGTCTTAATTTTAATATTAGTAATGTTGGAATACGTATGCCCCTTTTTAATATTACTAATATAATGGTTATATTGACCACTTCAGTATAATGTTGTTGAACGTATCAGTTCTTCATTTTTTTATCTATTCTTGTTTTGAAATAACGAGGCAATAGTAAATAAAACTGAAAAAGAACTCCATAAAAATGTGTCATGTGTTTCTTTAAAATGCAATTTGCAAAAATAATCAATTTTAATAAAAAAGTTTAAATAATTTTAGTATTTGGCATTCATGTACGTTAAAAATGCGCTTCTTCGAATATCTGGAAGTCAGCTAAAAACCTATGAACGATTCATTAAAAGTTTGAACAAAATTTAACGATATTTTTCTAATAGTTTTAAAGGTTAAATATATGAGATAAGCTGTTCAATATTTTTGTAATAAAGTTCTGAACTTTTTCTTTCTTCTTCGTTCTTCTGTTCTAGGTGAGTGATGTACTGAGGACCAGTGAAGGACCAAGTCAAAGGTAGAGACTATTGGCGACCAAATCCCAATGTGGGGCTGAATTCTGATGTTGCGTTTGCGAAGAAACAGAAGCAATAACAGCGGTGAGAAACAACTAAACACCAATGTTGAAACACTGAGCGTACGTGTCTCACACGTCTGAATCTCACCACATAAAAAGTAAGTGTCAGATTCCTACAAGTTTCTCTTTGTGGCATTGTTGCCAAATACTCCATATTTTGGGTTTGACGATCGAAATAAAATATTTTTTACACAAGCGAATTTGTTTATGACAATAATATTCATTGGAGAGGTGAATTTGTCGCTTATATTAGGAAATATTTATTTGAAGTTGAAATATTTTAAATGAAAAAAGATTATGAAACATATCTAGAAATACTTTTATTCGATATTGAATCACATCTTAATTCCGTTTCCAATAAACAACAACATTGCAAAACCTAAATTGAAACTTAAGAAATATTTGAAGTAATTTAAAATTCATGTTATTGTCGCAATCATTTTTATAAAATTAATATTTATTCTATAAAAAATAACTTGAGAGAATTTTAATTTTCTTAAAAAATAACAATTTTGTGGAATAGAATCCACGAGAAAAGACGAAAAGGTTTGTGTTGAATAAATATGAATGCCGTATACAATGCCAGCAAGGCAAAGAGAAGTTATTGATTTCTTTGTTTTGCATGCACACGCCTCTAGGTTGAAGAAGAATAACCACATGAATAAGAGGAATAGCTTTGTCTTCTCTTCTTCCTCCCACGTGAAGCACGAGAGTAACATATTACTACACTCACATCTTTGCCTGTTATCATTCGAGTGACTAGAACAAATAGACCTTATTAGTCGAGACAGCACCTCGTTATGGCGCAAAATGCAAGTGCTTACGAAGGATTAGAAAGGAAGTTTGATGCCACCTACACCCACCAGTGAATCATCTTCGTTGTGTCGTTACTGGAGATACAAATGTTCAGCTTACATTGACTCTAATGAGATTGTCATTTCATCGTGTTCCTCCGACATATTATAATGAAGGAAGCTGCTCAAATTTACATGAGCCGTACAAAGTTTATAAATGAGAAGGGATTAAAACAAAGTCATTTAAAAACATAAATTTGTCAATAACACGACTTTTAATGACCGTAAGTAGTCACAAATCTTCTCCACGGAAGAAATTTCTGCATTATTCTGGTTCCAAACCCAACAATCTTTATTTTCCGCATCCGACCATTGCATCCTTCTAAAATTTATAATCAATATAGTTTTTAAAAGTACGAATGCTTTGTTTGAAGGACACTATTCTAAATATATTTTTACCGTATTTTACGAAAAAATTAAAAGAGCTGTTGTCATTTCTTTACATTTGTTCCTTTCTTGTTTTGCACTTCGACGTCTAGGTGATTACTTCCACTAATTGAATTCTTTTTTATAGCAAAATCGTGATTTCAACTGTCCTGCGCGCGAAATTAATCTTGAAGCATAAAAAGAAGAGACGTTTGGCAATGCCGGGAGAGGGTGGTCTACGAGGTAGTAAGGCATTTCTCGAAAACGACAAAGTAACATCCATCCTCAGGATTCGAAACCAGATCTTTAGTTTCAAAGGGGATCTACAACGCAACCAACTAAAAATCATCGATCGCTAAAATCTTCGTGGAACATAAATTCAGCAACTTGGAAGGAGTATCATAGTAATAATCATATTTTTTTTATTTTGGAGGGCAGGATTAGGGCTATTAGACCCTCTCTTACACCCAACCAACTCTCATGTATAAACATACGAATACAACAAAATAAGACATGAGACAAAAACAATCATATATAATACATAAAATAAGAATATACTAAGTGTTAGAATAGGATCACTGAATACCTTACTCGAATTCGGCAATTGTGGTCACAGATAGCAGGAGGACCCAATTGAAGTTGCGCGGGGGGAAGGGAAGTTAACGTTTGGAGGATGATGTTAACATGAAATCCTCATTTTTTAAATGCAACTTAAAAATTTGAAATGATACAATAGGAATAGAGTTGATGTGGGGTTTAGCATTATTTCCCACATTGAATTATAATATTAACAATATTAAAGAGGTATAAATATAATCGCATAACTAGGACTGAACCACCAAATCAACCAGTCGAACACCCTTTTCCAGTCTTCAAAGTAATTCTGCACTTCATGGTAGTATGCTACAACTCACCTCCTTGTCATGTTGTTTGCCTCCCTCATTCATGGAAAGTTGCCTATTTTATGGGAAATATCGAGCCAGATTTGGAAGATTAGTCGAATTCGTGAGTTTGGTTTTCCTCCAGCAGGTAAAACATGTCAAATTGATGTGAACACAAAAATTTTAATTCTAATTCATCGTTATTATTTAATCTGCCATGAATTAAGAAATACATGTTTAAGAAATCTACATGTTACTTTCTGAAAGCACCACTGAGAGGACAGAAATGAATCTATATAAATAAAAATTAAATGCTGTTCGTAGGTAAGCGCACCACTTGAGAGCGGCTGGACCAATTTGGATAATTTAAAAATAAAATTTTTGTAATAGTCAGAAAAAGTATTTTAGAGAAAGAAAAATTGGAAAAAATGTCCAGAAAATTGGAAAACTCGGGAAAACTGAAAGTGCTTTCTTCTATGGGATTTTTATATGAACTCAAGACTCGAACGATGGATATGCGTAATTCTTTTTTTATTGTGTTTGTTATGGTCCGGGAATAGTTTTCAGAAGAAAAAATATCGAGACAATTACAAAGGAATGTCGAAAGATTTGGACAAACTGCAAATATCATAATGTTCACAAATTCACAAAACGATCACAAACAAATTTATTGAAATTTGGACAGGACAACGTCTGTCGCGTCAACTAGTGTGAGATAAAAATTCAGAGGCAGGAAATGATTTCTCCAAATTTGGATGTGACGTAATAACCCCGTAGTATCCGTATTGTAATGTTGGGATGTCATATCCAAAGGTTTGGATAAATCCTTTCCTTCATCTCAATTTCTACCCCACATTCAACCCTAAGGTACTATCAGTAGCTGATTCCTCTCCGTTTGCTTTTCAACCAGTGGCGGATTTATGGCGCATTGGACCTGAAAACTCAATACAGGCATACTTTGCCACATTAAACAATTAGCAAATTTGGTTACTATTTAATATTGTTATTTATTGATTATGTGGTGAGCTGATTAATTCTATTTCAAAGATAATATTTATGAAATTTGCGTTGTAAAACGATGATTTTGAAACAGAATTGCTCTCCTGATCCCTCTCCGGTTAGCCTTCCCCCCCTTGACTACGGTCTACATCCGCCACTGTCTCAACTCACATTTCAACTATTTCAAAATAAAACAGATTTTAATTAAGATCGCAATTATTCAATTTCTATTTGATTCTTCTCTTTTATCACTTAATTTCACAGTACCTCCGTCTTTCAAGCGCATTTCTGAGTCAGAGGCCAAACAAGGCTGACCTTACTTAGCCCAGGAACCTCACCTCACCTCTCTCGGCTCACAAAGAACTAAGTGTAGCGCGGGGAAAAATGGCGGGAAATAAATCAAGTTTCTGTAATTCACTTTGGCCGCTGTCCGGTCGATGCCAATCGCGCGAGTGAAAAATACGCAGCGAGCAGTAGGCGAGTGCAGCGGTGTCTGTGAAGCACAGGGAGATTCAGGGGTGCACAATTGGGAGGGGTAAACAGCGTCGAGCAGGGTTGGTAGACTGTTGCGGAGAGTGGGATATGTGGAGGATGACAAAGCAGATGATGGTGGAAGAAAGGTAGTGGAGATAAAAAGGAACAAGAATTGATACTACACGCCGCACTACAGAGATAATCCTCAGACATTCCACGACTAGATTTATTGTTTACATTCTTGCTTCGTCTAAACGTACAATCTATTATTTTTTTAGTACTTTTATTTCTCTTCTTCCATTCACATATCTTTAAGTTTCCTGTATCTAGACTCAGTGCTCGTAATGCCATGCCTAAATTTAGTTTTTATTTTGTTCAGGTAATTTGTCCTCTCCGTCCGTCCATACAGCGGGCAGTCCCAGAACATATGGTCTCTTGTTTTCTGTTCTAATCCACAATTACAGTACTCATTGCCAATCAATTTCAATTTGCATAAATATATCCTCATGTCGCCGTGTCCTGTCATTATTTCAGCCTCGGCTGGTACGGGGCCCAAACCATTGTCTATTCCTTTCTGCATTTCTTTTTCTCGTCTCATAATATATCATAGTATCCATTTCTGTAAATTTATTATATAAAGAAATCATAATAACTCAAAATAACAACAAGAAATTATTTTTTTCAGTCTGAATCATCAATTTGGATACATTTTTTAGCCATGCTACCAAACATTGTATTTTCAACTCTAGGCAAGGATCCAAAACAAAAGCATTTGACCGACTGAGGACCTAGACCGGGTGAGGGCAAGATCTACTTGACTACCACTATGCCAGCAACAATAATTTCAGATCCACAGCGTGCATACTCAGATCCACAGCGTGCATACTCTCTGAAGTCTAAAAACACAATATTGAACCTTGAGAATCGCATGGAAATTGCATATTGTCAAATTCTTCTGCTGTATAGATTCCTCATACAGTGTTATTTAAACTAGAAATATTTAGCAAAACTACAAAAAATGAAAATAAAAACAGGATGATAAAAATGTCATAGATCTGGCCAAAAGTGTTGAAAGTTTTCTGAAGAATTGATCTCATGACAAATTTAATATCATAGTATGCTCTGACTATTTCCTATATTAGTCAATAATTTTGGTAGAAAGAAAAAATATATCAGAAAAAAATAAAACAAGAGACACTCACGAATCAATTGGGATCTTTTCGTGAATTGTAAATACTTTTATGATTTTTTGAAACGTAGATGTGTATTGGCATAAAAGAAAGTTTTCGTGCATTTTTACTTCTAGCAAACTTTTCATGTTGAGTGTGCGATCAGTAGAATCATGATAAGGATAGAAAAAGGACTTAAAAAATACGCGCAGTTCAGATAATAAATTAACCAAAGGAAAGTTGAAAATCGTTTGACAATATTGACAACATCGCATCAGGCCGTAAGCTATTAAAAATAACACAAAAATCTTCATGTAATATAATATCCGACAGAAAGATCCGAATAGTGTAATCATTCGGAACAAGAATAATGGCCAACTACGAATTTGAAAATGGAATTATGTGTGTCAAAAACAGACGACTAAAGAGGAACTCAGAGTTTAATCATAAATAAAATTGTAATATTTATCATATCTATATACTTTAGAACTATTGTAAAAAAGAAAAACAAAATTCTGTGAGGCTTAATAAAAACAAAACCTGCTTATGGGAACTGGTGAATATTTATGTTCCGAGTGATTTCGAAAGTAACTATTCAACACATTTGAACATGGAATATTTGTATTTTGAGTTCACTGCTATATTTAAAGTGGTGTTCCGTAAGGAATTCATACATGGCGGAAATAGTAGTTGGAAGACACATGCTACAAACGAATGTGAAGAAAAACTACTCGTCAAGACAGATGTTTTCTTGGAATATCTTTCAGTATTTTCGGTAAACGAAAATAATAAACTTCTGAAAATCAGGTGGTATCAAAATATTTTTGTGCTTTACCCCTACAGATTTATGAATGGATAGGTCACTTGGTAACATTTAAACGAATGAACCCTGGCTATGGAGAGAAGGGAAATTTAAATATTCTTGCATGTCTAGCTCAGTTATAGTATTTTTAATGAAATCTACAAATATATATCCAAGACTGCCACGTTCAATAAAGCATTTCAGGGAGTTCTGCCCTCCTCGTAATTGAAAATAACTATATTGTGATATAGAAGAGAAAGGAAGTGATTACTGATAGGGATTAAAATATAAACTTCCTTTTTTTTTAGAAGTTCAAAATGGTTCTTCATCTTTGCGACATAACAATTTATTTATCTATAAAATTATATAAATATAACTCAAGAAATGATCGAATTATTTAAAATTCATGATATTTTATTTGTCTAGTTCAGTTGCTTACACATTCATTATTGATAATTTATTTTCATTTTTTTAATTAATGTAAAATTATTTTGGTGCAAAAATTTGACTGTTTTGGAAACTGTTTTCTTTGTGTGTGTGTGAATCAATTACCTTTAACAGCTTAGAATTATTACATTTAATCGAGAATATTCGGAGTTTCACTCTCACTACAGAGCCACCCAGGCTCGCTCTACCCTTGCACTTCCATCATCGGCTGTCCTGAGCGAGGTGGGTGGATGAACAACTCGAAGAAGGGGGCGATGGTGGGGAAGACAGCGATGTGGGGTAAGCGTCAAGTTGGCTCGTCCCTCATTCCGTTTCCAATCAGACGAACGAAGGAGATAAACATGGGGTCATTTGTCTTGCCGTCGCAGGTGTGAATCGCTTCTACCTCTACAGACCATTCTCCCCCCCCCCCCACGATTTGCTTTCCTTCTTTCCAACCTCTTTAGAGTTCGTTTCTCTTTTCGGTATCAACAGTATATTTTACTATTTATGGTAAGGTGTTAACTGGGGAATTATTAAAATTTTAATAAACATCTCGTTTCCTTTTTTTTTATAATTCTCTGTGGTCAGAGCTCCATCGGTCATCTTCGGATCCTAACAATGCCATAGAATAGCGATCGTATGTCACAGCAAGAGTGAGGAACCCAAAGGAACGTTGTGATAGTGT
Source organism: Laupala kohalensis (assembly GCA_002313205.1). Classification (NCBI taxonomy): domain Eukaryota; kingdom Metazoa; phylum Arthropoda; class Insecta; order Orthoptera; family Trigonidiidae; genus Laupala; species Laupala kohalensis. The sequence continues at coordinate 38,631 of NNCF01137501.1, forward strand.
TTGAGTCGTGTTAGTTTTCTTGGGATTCATGACCAAAACGTTTTACTAATAAGATATACCTTCTACCCTTCCAACAAGAACGATACGAACTTGTGGTCTAATCCTTGCACCTGAGGTTTTGGATTAAACTATCGCGCATGTCGTCCATGGTTTTGAATGTAATTTTACCTGTAAATTCATTCATCCATCACTATCATCGGTATCTTGGTAAGCTCAAATTGACAAGGATATATATGTGTGTGTAAAACTAGCCAAATCCAACGTCATCATATCTCCTCCATTTGGAAACTGGTGAATATAACAAGAGTATTTCTGTCTTCCCCCACAACTCCGAAAATGATGGTCACGCTGGAGGGTCCAAGACAAAATATAATTACATTTCTATTTGAAAGACTAACAGAATTGTTCGAAACACTATGCTAAAACTGAAATCCAGGGGTATTTAGACTGATTGTAATAGGAGTAATTGTCCAATATGTCCTGTTGCAAGATACATTATTGGTATTAAAAGCAGGATAAATACCTGTCAATGTAAGTTCGTTCTAGCATGACCTCCGGTGTTCAAAGCTGGAGCACAATGATTTCCTTACCCTTGAACCGGAGTCAAAACCCTTGAACAGGAGTTTTATCCTCAGTGAACCGCAGAGGGTATGATCAAGACTAAACTTTTCCCGGAGAAGACAAAGACCCTTTAGCGGCTGTCAATAAATTACGTAACGCAAGAATTATTATTCTTGACGCCCCCTTTCCCTCCGCAACGCATCTGCACCAACTCCTCTATTCTCTCCCAATAATTACGTAACGCTAGCCCTACCTACTCTCCTTAAGAAGTTGTTGGTGCTTTTTGGAAAATGTGGAGACACAAATTGATCCATTCTTCATTGCTTTGTGATTGCACTAACGGTTGAGTACATGTATGACAGTAACTAACTGTAAGGTTGAAAACGTCCTATAAAATAAACGCTATGAAATTTAACCTTAGTGTTATGTGACGCTAACACTCCCTACCCTGCCGAAATACAGAGTAATGATATCATGAACCCCTCCTCTCCCCAGAGTGCGTTACATTATTTATGGATGGCCATTTACATATGAACTAAATCTTCTAACAAAATCTATAATCTAGCGAAAATGGTCGTGGATATTACGTAGCCTCATAGGATGAATCTTCATTAGTGCTCGGACATTCAGCCACAGAAGAATCCTTTGAAGTAGTGGTACGAATTCAACAAGAGTTTCACTAGTAATATCACACTTTGGAAACACTAACTAATAACTTTCAGCTAAAGTACTTTTCTTTTTCAATGTCAAATTTATGAGAACTACATCACAAATTATACTTGTTTTAGTCGTGTGACTATAAGCTGCATTTTCAGGAAATAATTTCTTTCAAGTAGTGACGGAGCCTTGAAAGCACAAGACATGACGATTCAATGTGTAAATAAGCAGGAAGTAAGGGCACTAGGAAGAGAGTCGGATGAAGATAATATTATTTCCTACCCAACGTACAGAGTGGTGAATGGTGGCAAGACCTGACGGCAATAGCGAGCGCGGTGCCTCAGTGGTTGTTGGGGTGAAGACAACGGCATCTTGGCAGCAAGAGAAGACCTCCGTAAGTAATTGCGAGCTCGATAACTTCACGTTGCACAATACCTCGTACCGCTGCCGCCGTCGACATTAGCATACTAATTCCCTGCCGGCTGCGGCGACCCGATAAAACCGTGGCGGAAACTGCGCTACGCCCACCCATCTCCCGTACCTCACCCACTCATGCACCCGTCGACGTCACCCAACGCAGACTCAGCAGCGTCTTCAAAAACGAATTACCTTAATGGTATTTACTTTTTCGCTGCTTCCATTAATCAAAATCGCAAAGAAACTATGTGCCCGCTCGGGTTCCTACCGTCGCGGCCCGCGGGTGACGTTAACTTTTTTTCATTTTTTTTACGACAACGTCTGCGACGTAGCCGGAAGACAACTTTCTCCCGCGAACTTCCTTTGAGGAGGGCAAGAGGGGAGAGAAGAAGTGAGGGAGAAGTCTGCCAGATGCGCGGTAGAGGCGGAGTCTCTTATTAACTGGCGATTTTTATCGTCGTTTGCGTGTTAAAATATGCGCGTTGGAAGGCAGTAAAATTAAAAAGTTTAGGGAAATTGTATTTTTATGGGTTGCGTTCGATAGAGAGTGACGTAATGGAGTGGGGGAAATGAACAGTGTGGTCTGAGGAAGGTCGAGTATACATCTTGGCACCAGAGTCGTTAAATTTGTTTGCGAGTATGGCTAATGAATTGGGATTTAATTGAGAGGTTGGGCAAACCGGAAAAGCAATTGTATTGCAAGTGAAAGCGTCGTTTAGTGATGAACGGTAGGGGAACCGCTTTACTCAGGATCACTTTCTTTTCGACGATCTTTATGATCACGATCTCTAAACACTTATTGCGCAATGAAATGAATCAATACCATAAAAATTACAGAGTAGCTATAATGGCTTTACGCAAGAATCACGATATTATAAAATTGGAAAACAATGGCACACGAATTTTTTCACCTGTTTACACCAAAGTGTATATTAATTATTTCTGTTTCAGTTGACCTATTACGTATTCTTGGCTTCGTATTTTCGAGAGAAAAGAGGTTTATTTTCAGCGAAGAAAAAGGAGAAGATATAGAAGCATTAGACACCCCTTTAAAAATCAGCGTTCCCACAGCACTAAATCACGTCTTTGATGTGAGGGAGGGTGGGGGAATAGGATGAGATGATAGTGGGGCATGAAAAGAAGAAGAGGGTAAAAAGATAAGGAAAGAGAAAAAATCTGAGGATATAAGGAATATAGTCTTTCAAATTGTAGAATGTGGAACATAGTGTGAGAGAAAATAAGATCACTTACAAAGAGGAGAGATGAAAACTCTTATTAGAGGACTAGAGGTAGGAAAAATAATTTTAAAAATTAAGTTATTTTTATCTGAATATGTAACTACATATTCACTTAAAATTAGTTTCCATTTTACATACCTAAGTCAGGTTGTTCCAACATGTAGTGTTGTAATTTTCATTCGTTTTACTATTATGTTAATGCAATTTATCAAATAATGCACTATTTAATTCCCCGTTACCAGTAGTGAATTGCAAAGTGTATAGTTACTTTATTATGAACTTGACATAATGCCGAACCTTTTGTTCCCTATTTTATTACCATAACGATGAATTACAAGTGCTGATATGTAATTAATTTCTTGTTTTTTTTTAAGATAGTACTTATTATATTCCGAGATTGACTTTGTTCACCATCACAAGATGTAACTGAACATGTTCATAAACATGTTACACAAGATTGTGGATTATCTTCACACTTGAATCTCTCCGCATCAATTGTATAAATTTATAATTTATAAATTTATTGTCAAAAAAGCAGTACAAACTGCGCATGACCTCGTGGAGGACAATAAACTAATTTACTCTCCCGAAGCAAACAAGGGACCATCCCATCGATTCCGATCAAAGGCCCTAAGGCAGAGGAGGATTGAAAAATTTCAGCAAAAATTCCTAGATAAGAGAAAAAGTTAACTACGAGTTATAATACTAATGGAATATCAACATGTTTGTAATTTAACACAAAAAATATTCTAAATGTACGAATGTAACAAGTCAACCTTTCGTTTTTCTATGCAAACACTTTGTTCACCTTTATGTGTACCTGCAATTTCATCTCTACAACTATTCAATTGCTACTAAGTACTCTAATATGGATTATGTGAAGTAAAATGGTATTAAGCACTCCAATATGGAATATATAAAGTATAATACTTTGAAATATGGACAATGTATTGAAAATTATAGAAATATGTTTTTGTGATGTAGAAAGATTATGAAAAATTATTTATTATAATTTTATTATTGGATTTGTATCTTAATAAAAATCATGTTTATTCCCGTGCAGAAGCATTTAACAGAGGGCTAGATTTTACAATCACTGAGGATTGAATCAATTATAAATTTGCATTAATAAATTCATAAATTCATAATAAATGCTTAAATAGTTATAATTATAATATAATAGAAACCTTCAATATCAGTTGATGGATATGAGATTAAAAAATTAGTTATTAATTGCGGAATGTGTGTAATTTATGTACATTGTTTATTGCTAAATAATAAACCTAACAAATGTACACTGTAGTATAATATGCAAATGATGCAGTAATTTTGAAATTACAGTCGAATTCGAACTAATGTTGCCAGGAGTGGTTCGGCTAATAAAAATTCGGATATTCAGAATTCACATAAAAATGACACAAGCAATGCAACCACGTTCCCATGAAATGCTACTTAGTTTATTTGTGTATACTATGTAGTACATGGAGACAAAAATAAACGCCACGTTTCTTGGTGGTTTCTCTAATAGATGTTCACGGAAGAAACAATTTGAGAGAAGAGCTAAACTTAAATCGTCGAATAAGGGAAGGTCAGTTCTCTAGTGCTGACTGGTCTTTGTACGTTGAGGGAATATCATCGAGATGTTCAAGAAAACAAGCTATCTAATTCAGAGAATTCCGAAAATACCACGAGAAGAGTGCCAATAATATTGTAATATATTCAGGCATATACGTTAGTATTTATGCATTTCACCCTTCTTACTGATTCCTAATTAAGAAGCGGGAAACCATGATAATTTAATAATTCAATTGAAATGATTGTATGTTCACCTACAACTGTGTATCGCTAGGGATGCTCCAAAAGAAGTAGATACTTTAATACTTTTTATCCATTACCAAATCAATTTTGTATCGATACTTAATACGTGAATCACTAATATTTGATTTCAAACAATACCTCTGATCCGATTACCAAGTATTTGAGTATCAATCCTTTTTATGAAAATATCACAATTTCATTCGTTTCGACACTTCTGATCCAATACCAAACACTATGAGCATGAATCCTAAATATGTAAATCATCTTTACGTCATTCGAACCGATACAAAATGATTTTGGCATCTATTGTATTTATTTTGTGCCTTTTAATACGGTTAGGTTTTTAAGAATAAATGAAAGATGTGGTGTTGTCTACTAGTAAAATATTTATTCAGATAGTACTTTCGCTAGCTTCACTGGCATCTTCAGTCAAAATAAAACTAAATACAAAAATATGAACAATATGCAAGAATGCAAAGTACAAGAATTTTTGTTAAGTATATATCCAAGTCAGTACCCTGCATACTTCGAATCCTGGTTTGACTTTGACTTTTTACTTCTCAATTAAACATAATGAATAAGGGAAGTATTGTAATCGGTCCAAAAAGAAATTGAGATCTCTTCGAATCTTTACGAATTGGCCTCAGAAGAATATTTTCATATTTTGTCGATGAAGTCGAATGTCGTATGTGTTTGTACGTTAAGAATTTTGTTCCTTCGATAACTCACAAACGAATTGATAATCCAAACTTGAGATATTACTTTGAATGCATTGGGAATAGAAGCCTATTTCTGGACAGCTCACACAACTTCACTTACACACCCCGCTCCACTTCCGGTTGCTTAAAATTCAAATTTTTGAAAATATGAATAAAATCATTTTGATTGTTATGTTTATCTGCGTGCGGACTGCTAATCCGCATTCTGTTCGTCACACCGTTCTGGAGATAGAGTGAAAACTTATTACGCAAATATGAAATAACTTGGTGCCTTTTTTTAGATCAAGCTATAAGGCAATTGCAAAGAGTTTAAGGTTAAAAAACTGTTATCATGCATTCTACACTTGAATTTGCAGATATGATGTTCAGGACAATACTATGTCAGGTTGGGATGATAAATATATTTAAAGCGATTGATCTTATAAATATGTTACGAGTTTGATAATAGTTTATCCTACGAATTATTTTCTGGAAGTGGTTTTCCGTTTTCCTATGATTTTATTGCAAGATGGGACTTTTAGTTCTATTGTCTTTTTGTTATGAATTATAATTGAAGAGTTGATTGAGGCTCACTCCAGAGTTTCGTATTGATAATCAAGAGTGAGTGTTGCTAGTAAAGTGCTCCGATTGCTAATGGACGACCTGGGTCCCAATCCCGCTGATGTAATGTGATTTCTTTTATTTTTAATGTACAGACGAACGCTCACACGAACAATAACAATAATATGAGTATCGTAAGTATCCCTTGAGTTGAAGCGTATAGGAAGCGATTCCGTGCACATCGAAAACTAACCTTGCGAAGACTAACCTTCCGGCAAAACGCAAGAGAAAATCGTGGTGGAAGAGTTTGGAACTCTTCCGTGTGTTGGTTTCCTGTATTACATTTCAATTATTGCCAGAAAAACAGTTAAAAAGCGCGAAAGATATGGAGGAAAAACTAACTCTCCGGAAGCAATGGATCATCCCGTCAATTCAGATACAAGTGCCCAAGAAGATACCTGGGTCGGACATATATGTCTCTTCCCAATAATAAAACTATTTTCTTCTCTTTGAAGAACCAACTGTTAATGAAATAATCGTTTATTAAATAAAAAACTGAATTCAGACTCTTAATAAAGAGATTAAATAAATAATCAGAGACTTTAACGGGCAAACAATACTATTTTATTGGTCCGTTAAATATCGCAAGTCATTGATTATTTATTTAATTTTCTTTATAAAGAGGCAGGTTAATACAATCTCCGATGCCGGCCAATAAAATGAAAACCATGTGAGGGAAGTCTTGTTTCTCATTCTAATATGTCTCAGAATAAAGTCGAAACATTTGCATATGATGCGGTGGCGGTTCCAAAAAGACAGCCATGGGGGACATGGCCCCTCCCAGGATATGAAACCATTTCTTTCTTTCAAGGCTTAGGTTCGGATATTTCATTTTTCTTTTCATAAATAGACATATTCTTTAAAAAAATTATCATAATTATTTTAACATGTATTTGATTTGATTGTGGCAATAATGAGAGTAAACAATAATTCAGATATTAAACTTCCAAACATATAAATGTACTTGGGTTTGATTTCTTTGAAGTGGATAAAAGATACTCAAAATGTTTTCCATGAACTATTTTCTATTTCTTCTACCAGTTCAGTGGTTACAAAATACTGCATTATATTGCATTTTTTATTTTGCTCTGTTTAATTCAATATCTAATGATTAATTTGTATCAATTAATTCAATCCATGAGCAAGTTTCAAAATTTGTAATGTAACTTACGAATAAGGTAAAATGCCATTTTGGATCCCTCCCTAAAAGATTTTTCTGGAGCCAGCCATGATATGATAATTTTTAATTAACAATTTAACACCAAGTCCTCATGAATATTTCTCAACAAAATAAAGAAAATATACTGCGTAAGAGAAATTGAAGAGAAGTTCTGTAGGTTGTGATTTGAGAACAAAAGGAAGAGAGGCAAAATAGTGCAGTAACGCACACCGTGGTGACAGAAGCAGAAGCGCGACGTCAGCGCTAGGTTAATTTCGCTCAGGGTGATTCGTCGAGAAGAGGGTGAGTTTTTATGTCCTGGGAGGGTGACGCCGTTGTAATGAGGGGGTGCGACTCAGCCCCATGGGGCGGTGTCATCGTGGTCCCCCTCTCCATATCGTGATCTACGCCCCACATGTTGCCCAACTTCGTTACCGTTCGTCATTATTCGTCGCGATTCGAAACTTCGCGTGCGGGACACGGGTTTTGTCACAAAAGCATAAATTAGAGTTTAACACATAATTTTGGTGTCATTTAAGTTAAAAATGTTATGCAAATAATTAATTAAAACTATGAAACTTCAAATTTCCCAATTCATTATTTATGATTGATCAAAATCATTTTTGAGTCCCAACTTTTGAATAAAGTACGCCTGGGATACTATTTTCCTTAGTTTCGATATTATTGTAGAGAGCATCACTTGATATTGTAATTTCTTTCCAGGCGAATTTAAAATGAATTAGTAATTAGTCACAAAATATGTTCATAACCTCTATTGGTCGTTTTTAGAGTTTTTATTAGTTCTTTGTATTTAATCCTCAACAAATGTTGTTACATTTCTAATGTACAAATTTTCGTGTGAAACGCCCCTGAATGGGGACACTCTTTCCTCTATGATCGTAATCTATTACGCACGAAAATTCAAATGATGTCTCTCGCTCAATTAGTAAGATAACTTGGGACGTTAAATTTTCAAAAATAAAAGAGTTTTTTGTAGGAAACAGAATAATTTTGAAAGTACTTACGCCAGATTTTTTTTATTTTAGTAAATATTTGTCTGCCATTCAGAACTAATGGCAAAACTGCTTTCTTACGCTTTAGTTTACAAATTTCAATGACTAGTTACTAATTTCAACTGATTATCAAATTCATAGTTTTCTTGTTCTTATACGTATTACAGTTATATTTGTTGTAAACATTTATTTGGAGAACCCATTTCTTTATATTTAATCTGATGATTAATCTCAAACTCTCGAAATCTTGCTAATACGAGTTATCAATATTCAAATATCGTTGTCATTAATGATCCCGAAATACATCGATATATCATATTATATAAAATCATTTACGCAATTATTGCTGGTTTGAAATTCACTAATTTCACGAAATTCAATCATCCTAATGTCACATAAATATTTTCTTTTTATCCAGAACTGAGAATTCTTCTGTTACTTGGAGGTCAAAAATGTCTTCGGTTTTTCGTTTAAGAAGCCTTTTAATAGTCATAATAAAAATGAATAATGTATGTGAAAGTGATCTGTGACATCACTCCTATCTCGCCTTTCTTTTTCACGGCAAACTCATTTTCACTTAATATGTCACGAACATGGACTGAATGACTTTGTGGTCGAGAGGAGTACCGAGTCCCTCTATTTACCCCAGCACCTGAATTATGGGAGGTGTAAATTGTGCTTGGGGTGCTTGTAGCTCGTCTGGCAAAGCAACAAGAGGATCATGGGTGATATACGTGTTTGGGAGGTGCAGGTGTTACAAACGATCCAGAGACAGTTCACTCGTAGAGTAGGACTAGGTGAATTGCAACATTCAAAAAGAAATCGATATTTCCCTGAAGGCCCATAAAATAAGAACATGAACACATCATAATTATGGATATTTTCTAAATATAATTTGTCTCTTGTATTATTTTTCTCAAAATTCGAGTGGATAACATATTATGTGATAATGTTATTTTTCAAAATCGCTGATTTATTTTCAATTAGTTCTTTAGCGGTACCGGTTTTGAGATTTTGTATTATATATCATTTAAGACCCCTAAATGAATAAAAATGACGCTGTCAAAAGGGGCATGTTCAATTCCTTATTTTATTAATCCAATCCTCTTATTTTATGATGGATAGTCTTGCGTATATCCTTTTGAATCATCAGTAATGAAATACCCCACGTGCCGTACCCATGTTTTGAAGTTTTCACAATTCATTAATTACATTGTAATAAATAGCAGTCATTACAAAACATAGCCATCTTTCATCTCATACGTGAATATGCTTATTTTGAGAGAGTTTAGCGTAAGACAGATTGGACTAGGACTCCAGTCTCAACTTTTTATTGAATTCTGAATCTTTAAAAATTCTTCGTTTGTGATGGGAGGAACGCAGTAATTTTTCAAATATCAAACGATTTTGTGTATACTACGGAAAATAAGCTATTTCCACCGATATTCATCAGTTTGCGATTTCATATTGCAAGCACTTTCTCCTCTATAATCATCGTAAAAGGAAAGTTTTAAGGATAATGAACCAGAACATTTTTACAATACCAAAAACAAATATTAATCAAAAACATTTTATGCGGATATGAAGGGAAGTTACGCAATAATATATTTGCATATATTAAAATTCTTTGGAGAGCAAAGCCGCGGGTTTTCAGCCACTATAATGTCACATTCTGAGCACTATTCGGACGTTAACGACTAATTGAGTTTGGCAAGTCAAGTGATCTGGGTTTTAATAATACTTTTTGAGTGTTGTTTTTCAGAAGACAATGCTGAACGGAATTGCTTCTCACACGACCTGCAACCACCCTCAACAGATGAATTGGGAAATAACTAGAAGAGAACACCAAAAATAGTATTTTTAGACATTTATTTTCCGTTCAGGCTCAGCATTTCACACACATTTGCGCTAAGGTATTGTTAAGTGAATGTTTCCTAACCAATCTAGCTAATTAATTATTTATTTATTCTACCTCTTATTTGTTTTCTCGATTTTATAGTATATTTTGTAAATGGTAATTTTATATTGTGTATAATTTGTAATTAGTTGTGTATTAGTCTTCCTCTATCTTTTGTATTAGTTTTGTAATCAGTTATGTTTCTTCTTTCTCACTTGAAAAGTATGTCTTGCATGTAATTTGTATTCAGGACGTGAAGATGGTCGATATTCGACCGAAGGAGCTCTCGCCTGATGCAATAAAGAACGGAAAAGAAATGTCTAAAAATTCTAATTTTTAACTACAATTCTGTTTGCTCCTTACTAAAAGTACACAAAAAGTTCATCTTTGAAGAAAAAATCCGTTTTGTCTATTGTCGGACCAGCCGGTTTAGAGCACCATTTTAAGCTCCAGGTAGCTGGATTAGAAGTGAAAGTCATCCCAGCTAACGCTTCCACCACCGATCGCATTATTATGAAAAGCGCTTCGCGATTTATGACTGTTTCTTTCTCCGCCTGCCAGGTGGCGGCAGCGGCGGTGGCGACGCGACGTGACGTAGGCACGCAAGCGAGGATGCGAGCGATAGATTTATGTGACGCAGGGAAGTCAAAGGTGCGCGCAGACAATTCACCTCTTTTTTGCGACTTGTGACGTGTGTTTGGCGTGCATAGTCACAGTTGCGACACGTAACCCGCCATTGCTCTTCGGGCCTGTGCTCTTTTAAATCCAGTCTCTCCGAATATCAATCGCGTTTCCTTAATACGTCCTAATATTTTTACTCTATTTTTTGAGGATTATAATAACATTAGGTTGCTGATTGGATAAGGTTCATGTTATGTTACTAGCATTGGCGTAACTAGTGGGGAGGTCGGGTGGTGCGTGCTCACCCTAAATAGTTCCAGGGTCCACCCCAGAAATTTGCGTTAATATAATTTTCGTTCAGCCATGAGGAGAGTACAGATATGGTTGAGAAGCACTATGGCACACGAGAGTTTCTCCAAAACTTCCCCCCTACGCACTGAAAATGAACAAGGAAAAAGAACGTACGACAAAAATGGTTTTAGAGCGTTTCTCTGAAAAAACGCAGAAAACTTCAATTATTATTAAGAATTTTGATACAAATAAATATATCAGTAACTTCGGTGGTATTATTCGTCATTTTCTAATATGTCATATCACCGTTATGATTAGAGAATTTTTGTCTGTTCGTTGAGATTCAGATCGGATGGGACGTCTACTCGGAGTTTTCTAGAAACAGAACGAAGTATTCCAATATCCACGTTGTCTAGGTCCCGGGTCCTCCCCAGAAAATGCTCCTAATTATGCCAATGGTACTATGCTTTAATGCATCACCGGACGAAGTCGCAAACCACTGCCAAAATATATTTTTTAGTCGTTAATGCTAATAATTAAATTACGAATTTGATGCAACCAAAAATAAGAGACGTTCATGAACAACGTAGAGTTAAAATTGCCATTTTAAACAGATCTGTAACCTTCCTTCTTGTAACGCACCTGTAATGCTACCTCTTACACCTCAATAATTACGAGGTGGGCCTGAATAATTATGTACCGCTAACTCCACCTATCTCTTCCGTTAAGAAATGTTTTTGCTACTTTTCGGAAAATGTGGGGACAAATTTTGGTACACCGACTTAACTCTTCGTTCCGCATTGCTCTGTGTTGTCATTGACGCGTTACGTACATAGATCACAGTAAAAATATAGATCACACATTTAAGTTAAAATTCGTCATATAAAACATAGCGTCACGTAACGTCATATAAAACCCTTTAAACTTAGCGTCACGAAACACCAAAGCTAAGACATTCCTACCGCTAAAACGATATATCAAACGCCTCTTCCCTTAGAGTGCGTTAGTAATTTATTCGGGGTTCTTTATACACTACGACTTTAGTAATACCAAATCTATTCGAAGTGTGGATGACAAAAATTAATACTTTGAGTAACGAAATCAGACGAGGTACCCGAAGTATGCCCCCATCTTCGTTCAAAACTCGTTTATCTACGCCTTCTTTCGCCAAGTCTAATTCACCAAAGGTTTTCCTCATTTCGTCTGAATAATTTTTGAAATGCCTTCCGTTCCTTGCTTATATAAAACTTTCTTCAAAACACAAGATGCTATTCTTGGGATCGAAACCAGTAAGTCATGAAGTGGGTGATGTGAAGAATGTTGGAGGATTTCCCATACGAGAGTTGAACGTTGCGATCTCTCGTGATGGATGTCTTACTGAATATTCTGATGAGGATCTTTACATGAAATATTGACAAAGAAAAAAGGAATAAAATAAATATGCTCCTCGAGCGAAAATGTGACAAATTTCATCCTTCGAATGTCTGTGATTGAAGACTTAAAATGGGGAAGGAAATACTAGACAGAGTATTTTTTTAAATTTTTCTCTACACAAAGAAAGTACCGGTATAATTCACAAAAAAAATCTATTGAATTACGATTTAACTTCAGCGAGAAAGTACAAAAATTATGGATTCGTAAGTAAACAGTTCAAACCTAAAATTTCATTAACCCAGTTTTTCTCTTCACCCGGAGAGGTAATCAATCATTAATTTGTTGGTACACAATTTTAAATTTATGATCCTGTGAAACATTAATTTAAGCTTTCTCATAAGTCCAGAGAGTCATTACTTCTCTAATGACCAACAAAAGTCAAGAATATTCATTCGCAATATAGGGGACGAGGTGAAGTGCCACTGCATTGCCAGTTAATGAGACATCTCATGCGCATGCAGCAATAATACCCAAATCGCTCGTTAAAGCCCTCCATCTGATGAACAGAAACAGGTTGAGAGCCGTTCAGACTCACTTTATCACGGGGTTGCGAGATCGCTTCGATCGAAGTGCTCCCCGACGAGAGCAAGCCACCCACCAGCCACCCCCATGGACTTCGTCACTCGCCTCAGCATCGTACTCACACTCTCTGACGACATCGCTGGGCAGTGCACGATTTCACGGAATTATCGACAAAAATTTACGGAATTTGTTATTCAAACATGAAAATCTTTCGTTTTGACCGGAATTTTTATTTCAATACATCGCTAACGTTTCGACAACGATAGTTGTCTTCGTCGGGGCTAAATACAAGGGGAATGCAAATTAGGGGCCTAGAAGCGAATGTAGGCGGGAGTGGAGGGGGCGGTACGCAGCAGGTCTCATCTTGACTCTTGTGAGGGACCTCCACATGAGTCGCCTAATATCATTTAAACACGGAACACAAATACGTGTTTGTATATGGAAATGGCTGCTAACATCCCTTCCTTGCTATGTGTTATTGTTCGCATGGTAGTTGGTTTCGCACTCATGTCAATTAATATCATCAATAAAGACGTCATCTATACATGTAGTCCTCTCCCCTGTCCCGCACCCAAAATTTTTATTGTAATGAAAGTACTATAATAGTAAAATGACATAATTAATTAACAATAACTTCCCCAGCATTGACTATGTTTGGAACTGGGTTAGAGTTGTTGAACGCAAATAAATATATGAACGGTATTTCACAGTTGAACAAATTAAGTTCTATTCATTACAACTAACTTGAAAGTCAACATCAATAATTGGGGGAGAAGTGTGGACACCCCCCGAAATAAAATTGGTTACGTGTCCGTCGTCAGCAGTAGCGTTCAAAGGAAGAAACTGTACCACCACGCGATTCCTTCGATCAACTCCTCTCCATCTCCTCTGTTTGAATTAAAACCCTTTCCGTTACAACCTCCTCCATCTCCTTATTTTACAGCGTTGCCCCGTCGCTTCCTCCTTCCACTTTCAAACTTTCACCTACATCGCCAGTTCACATTCATGTCCTTTGTTGCCGTTAATGTTGTAGTTACTATACTCAAATTCATGTAACTTTACCGAAAATAATGCAATATGGCTACCTGACACGAAATGCCAACTTCTACAAATTTAAATCACATCCGAATAAATATTACTTGTCACGAAAGCGCCTATTTGCTGTAAAAATGCAAGTTAATAACACATCAAACAAAGACACACGATACTATTCGTTCCCCACTCTCGATGCGGAAATAACAGAATAACAAGTGCAAGTGATTGAATTTGTGACCGATGTTGACGATAGATTTAAATTTCTAGAAATTTGTACGCCATGCCAATATAACGCGAGGTTCACTCGTCATTACTCATATGGAGAATGACGAAGTAGAAGCGTTAACTACTTTGTGTGCGAATCCAGCACCAATATCAAGGCAGTTAGACCGGAAATAAATAAATAAATAAACCAATAGTTTATTGTCAAAAGAGCAATTAATAACTGCCTATGACTAGGTTGCAGCGTGGCTCAGTGGGTAGAGCGCTGAGCTGCTGGCTGGGGTTCAAACCCCTGTTCATCACACCTCAACATTCAGACTGACTCCCAGGGTCTATCCTGGGGTCAAACCGGTCGGAGCCAGATACTGACCACATCTCCTCCTTCTAGAACCGAGGTCAAATTGCGGAGCTCTGCTCCGCGAACCCCATATACCTTCGGGGCCTGTTGTGGGATAGTTTGACTATGACTAGGTTGAGGACAATAAACTAATTTACTGCTACTACTTCATAATAAACACAGTGAGTTCTCGTTCATGTTTTTTCTTAGGTTAAATTTTCTCCGAGTAAAATAATGACTTTGGGTATAGATCTTAGCACAGTCTCAATGTTCATAACCGCCGTCCAGATCTCTGTTCCCGCTCCACGACACACTCCGCAGCCTCCTCGATTTAATTGTCACCCAACACTGACGTCACCGATACACCCTCCCCGCGTCCACCGCATCGTCTCCCTCTTCCCCCAACTTCGTCCGTGCCACCTCCGTAACCAGCTTCCCGTTCCCCGACGCCTCTCGACACCACCGTGAGAGAGCGCGGTCCATAAATTTGCGAGTAATCGAGGTGGCGATAGCCGAGGGCCGCGGTGCCGCCCGTGGTAATGAAAATAGCCATTTGCAAGGCAATAGCGGTAATTAGTGCATGCCTGCCCAGGGCGTCGACGATTGGGTGGTGGGTAAGGAGAGGGGAAAGGGAGGGGATTGTCACTGCACCTTGCGTTCGACGACATCCGCCCCCGCTGTCGACAAGCTTCGACGAGACGGCGGCGATTTTTAAACGCGTTAGGGTCATTGCAGGAGGGTTGGTCATTTCCATACGGACGCAGCGGGTGATCTGGATAAAGCGACGAGGTTGATTTTGCGGAGAGCTGATGAATCGGGGATTTTGCGGACCTGAAAGCCCTACAGATTTATTTTATATCCTCATAGAGGATAAAATATCTATTCGACCCGAAATTTTTTAAGAAAAATTGTCTTCTCACTTCACTCCTTTTGGAAACATTTTTAATAAACTGAATGAGCTGGAAATATAAAGCACATTTTTCTCTTATAGTTTGGTAATTAGTAAACGTAAACTGTATTAATCAAGCAATTGATATTTTTAGCATTAATTTCAGGAGGGCTCTTATTGCCTGTTATGAATTTATGACAAGGCGAATTTTAACCACATTTTCATAATCAGTTCTCACAAGTAGTTGTGTTTGTTCTTACAAATAGTTCATACGTAAGTGACAAAATGCGGTCGAAAACCTGTCTAAAAGTTATATAATTTCCTTTTTAACAACACTGACGTAAAATATTTGACCACAGAATTATTTAATGAATAATGATTACAACTTTACGTTTTTCTGAAAGATAGTATTCTGCGGAATATGAAAAAATGCAAATGAAATTAATATTATGAAGCTACAGACTTTCACGCTAAAAGTTCTAGTATGGAGAATGAAATTGATTCAAATGCTTCATTTTTGGTCGAAACCGTCATAAATTAATAGTTGAAATCTAACATAGAATCTAAGCTGGCATCACAACAGGTAAAAAGAAATTATAAAAATGAGCGCTTTTAGCACAGACTAAATTACTTAGTTCTTGCTTTTAGTGAGCGCCATTTACGCCGTTATTTCTTATTTCATACTTTTGCAAATTGTCTTCCATACAAGACGTTCATCGTAAAAATGGAAATTCATCAGAGATCAAACATCCCACTTCCTATCGTTGAAAACAATAGTTTGATTATTGTAAAATTCAATCCCTTGTTATAATTGGTGGATAATAATAACTGAACATATTATAGCCATTCGAATACATATATCGACCCATTTCACGGGTTTACCACAAGTCCATTACATTTCTCTGCTTTTTTTCGGCATAACAAACAAACATCAGAACACACATTTGGAACTTGATGGCATGATACTTTATGCGTCACATTTGAACTCTAATAAAAGCTATTAGTGACTATTGTGAGTCAGCCCACGAACTTTCCAAACACCTTGATAAATTCGATCTTTACTATTGAATACAAAATGTCTCAATACTAATTATTAATAACAATTTTATTCTTCGTACATTGAATGAATCATTCATGGAATTGAACGTCAATTAAATAAAACCTGAATTTGATATGAACAATTCGAATACGAAGAAAACGTCAATTTCCAATTCAGAATATTAGTATTGGTATATTGTCTTGTATATATTTAAGAAAAATTTAAACAGACTTGATATTTTGAAACACTTATTAAGGATGACAACCAAAATATAATCAATACTACACAGTTTCGTTTCTAATTCTTCCCTGATGCGAACTCTTTCCTCACTCCAAAACCAAATAGTCCGTGTCATCAATATGTTCTTCTACGACAGAGAAGTGAGGTTCTAGTCCGAACCATTTAAAGCTGACTATTAAGCGCAGAATCCAATCTATGGCGACTGAACCAAGGGTCCCTAGAGACCCCTGAATACGGGGAGAAAGCCACAGACGATTCAATTCCCTTTTGCTCAGCTTCTCCACCCCCTCGATCCCCCGTCCGGCATGTTTCCCACAGTTCTTCCAACTCTCTCAGTATTCTCTTGACCACATGCTATTTCAACATTCAGTGGTGCAAGCAACAAATCAAGGCAGAATGAACCATTAAACGAATATACAGCTATCAGATTATTTAGTTTAATTATTTTTAAACTGTTGGAATAGTTTCAGAATTTAATACCTCGGAATATAAGTGTGACTTCATTTAAGGAACATACAGTAAATCATTCACCGTGTCCAATCGGAAAATTATATCTCTTATAGAGCTAAAATAATATGAAATCGCAGAGGCTGTGTGCAATTACAAAAAAAAAAAAAAATACATTACCATCTGACAATCAATGGCGTGACTACTGAGAAGGGGGTTGTGCACACCTCAGAAATTTGCGTTAAGATCAGATTTAGGGTTCTGACTGAAATGAGGGTTTTTTCGTTAAATGAGTCATACTTGTCCCTAAACGTCTCACGCAATCAGAATAATGAGAGATAAGCAGTTGTAAATAGTGCTACGATTGCAAATAATACTACATGGTCATGATGGTATTGAGATCATGAGATGTATTGGCGTGTGTTGGTTGACATTATAACGCGATAGGTCGTCTACACGGAGTTCGGTACGACTGAGATATTCCAAGATTGAGCTAATTTATAATAATTTTCATTGAAGATGATGTAGTTTTTTAAACAAGAAGTAATAGTATTTCAGAGGATCTTCTGCTATAAACTTGTTGATCAATCTTGTAGATTTCTATTGTCTTTCCCGAACCTCCTGTTGTAAAAATTCACGAAGGAATGAGGCTGCTTACATGGATTATGTGAGCTTAGAGATTAACAACTGGTAAAATTTAAGGCAATACGAGTATGTATACTATTGTTCTACGGGGATTAAAATTTTCCAGTAAATGATCCACATGCTACTAAACATTTTAGTTCTTATAACTTCGTTTTCCAAATCCAACGAAATAATGAAATCGGAACAATGTCAATATGCCATTGAAATAGCGTATCAGACAAAGGGGTAATATCTCATGTCTGTCCTGAAAACTGAAGAATGAAACATAAACAAAGAAAAAGATTTCAACGTCAATTTAAACATTTGTGACTGTCAAGTGACATGTTTTAAATTATACCTAAAAAATTGGTGGTCGATTTATTGAGCCTAGCTCTTCAAGAAAAAATATTTTATTTACCTCAATTCCATCTTCGTGCAAAAATGTACAATTTATTAAAAAAATATCTTGCAATGATTGACACACGGTGAATCAATTGATTCCTATAGTATCTAGAAAACTGGATGCACAATACCATTAGAGGAAAGAGTTTGTAACTTTACCCGAAAATAGTTGCTTCTTCTCTTTCGGACAGAAAAAGTCCAAAAGCGATAAACGCCTCGACAGCCACGTCGGAGATAAGGGGAAGGGAAGAAGGGTGTATTCTCTGTTTCATTCAAGGACTGACAAAAATTTCGTTTGGGAACATCTCTCAGACAACCGTATTTTGGAACTCGACACTGAATGAACAAAATACGGGACCAAACTACAACTGGTGAAAATTATTATAGTAATAAAATATTGGATACTCACAATTCTTGTTTTCAAGTAAAAGTCTGCTTCAATTAGTTAATTTTTACATCTTGGAAATCTTCAAAAGTAAATTGCTCTACCTCAGTGTCTTTTGGGCAAACGTTGCCGTCTCCTCTTATCAGTAAGTATCTTAGATGTATTTTTATTTTTGTTTTTATTTATTTAGAACTCTGACCAAGGGCTGCTTGCTACAGGATATGATATTTTACAGATAATTAGTCTAGAATAACAGTCATAGATTAAAAGTTTGTGAAAGAATTATGAAGAATAAAAATATTTATATAATAAAAAATAGAATAGAAAAATTATGTAATAATAAATTGTTTGTAGAGTGCCATTTGTCAATTGAGTAAATTTTTAAGTTATTGTTTGGGTAGACCAAAAAGGTCACAATGTAGGAGTCTTCTGATTCTTTTAGCGTACGCTTATTTTCATTATCTATAAAACTTAATTTTTTTTCTCTATGAGAGAAGTGGAGGACGATGAAGCAAAACAGATCACTGCCACTAGATCAGAGAAGAATGGGTGGAGGAGATGGCGGTGTTAGCATCAGTTGAAGCGGTGGCGAGAGAAGGGCAGGAGAGGACGCGAGTGTTTAACGACGCGACCGCGGGTTTATGCCGGCCGTAACACGCATCCGGTCGCTGACGGAAACGCGCCGTCCAAGGGAGTGGTCTCTTTATTAGGTCGACTGCTGCTCTGGGGGATGAGTGATTGGGACTGGAAGGAGATTGTGTAGTGAGGAAGTACGAGCTGGTATTAGGACGAGCAGAGATGATGGGTCTACGGTGCGGTAGCCGGACGGATCCCTTTATTTATTTATTTATTAATCTGAGTTGAATATACGTCGCTCAGCTATACAGTTCAATCAGATATTGGATGATTACACATGCACAATAAAAAAATACACCAACATTAAGACATATAAGATTGGGGAAACTCATTGAGCACCATCTAAGAATTTCCTAATTTGGTGAGTTAAATATCCGAGTGATCTATTAAATATAAATGAAGAGGGTAACGATTGCGTTTTCTAGTAGTGAGGAGACCTACTTTGCCGATGCGGAAGTGGGCAGCGCCTGGGATTTTTGGAAGAGAAAAAAAAAGAAAAATAAATCTGTGATATTGCGTGAATGTAGTCGTGGATGAAAGGAATCTTCAAATCATTGTGAAGAGAGGAATTTCGGATAAACCAAGGTGCTTTGGTGACTAAACGGAGTATTTCGTTTTAAAAAACCTGAATTTTGCGGATGTGTGTGGGAGCAGCGTTGTACCATACGGAACAAGCGTATAGTAATAGGGGACGAAGATAGTTTTGAAGAGGACGAAGATTCGAAGCTTATGGAGGAGCATCGGTTGATGATTGGACGAAGTTGAGCAAGTTTTTTGTTGGCCTGTTTGATTTTTTTTCGATGTGATCTTTCCACGTGTGCCGGGTGTCGAGGTGTAACCCAGGGTATCTGATAGAAGATTGCTGAGGTAACCAGGGTATACTGGCGTTGTTTATAAATAATGGAAGGGGGTATGTTGGGAAACGAAGGGAAAAGATTTTTGCAGACGATTTGGAGGGGTTTAGAAGAATTTTCCACATTTTTGTCCATTTTTTTCAAGGAAGTAATTCTGAAGGGAAGATTTTAAGTTGTTAAAGGACGGACCGGATTTGAATAGTACTATGTCGTCGGCGAATAAAGCAATATTATAATGGTAATAAAATGGCAGGGTTGCTGTGAAGATATTAAAAAGTATAGGGGTGAACCTTGTGGGCCACCTGTTTTGAAGGGTTGGGACGGATATACTGGGCACATGACCTTAACTAACCTTTGGACGAGAGAATTCAGTGCCGACACTGTACGTGAGCTGGCTACTATTAGCCTTACCACAGGTATTTCCGTGTCTAAACCGCCCGTCAATGCAGGAAAATATAAACTTAATTTCTTATATCTATCACGTGACCACTTTCTATGCAAGTGCGAACTAAGATACGTTATTTTCTTCCGATACTGGGTCAATATTTTTAGAAAATATCTCCGTTACCTCTCTCGCCCGAAAGCTACTACTCAAGGTCATGCGCGCAGATAAAGTACACGCATTTTAGTGGGGATAGTTTTCTGAAAACATTTACTAAATATCGGAATAGAAATTATAGATACAGTAGAACCCCTCTTAACTGGTCCGGTTGGTCCCAGACCCTGGCCGATTACCAGTTTGGCTCAGAGAAAGTAGCCAGAAGACTCGCATGCAAGTTACATACACCAAAATGTAACATGTTGTATCTCGTGTCATCGGATAACAAGCAAACGATTTTATCGCATGAGATGTTAATGTTTGTGGCGAGACAGGTAGCGGCCAGTGCGCAATTCGAGCGTTCGTGAAAGGGGAATCTGGACACACTTCTCTTAGTTTATTCTTATTTTTCCTTAGAGGTTTTGACATCGTGCAAATCTGTGCGTCTGTGGTAGGCAAGTCTTCACATATTCTTGACATCAAATCTTCCCATATTGTCACTAACTCCAGTCCAGAAAACGAATTGCAACAAGGCTTTAAACTTTTTTTCCAACTGTAAGTGAAAGTTGTCTAACATGAATTTATTTCCTCTTACCATTTCCACGAAAAAACTATTTTGCTCTTGAATTGAATGATTACTTTTTTAAGGATAATTTTTCATTTTAACAAATCGACTTGACAGCAATGTACACCTCCTAGATTGTGTGCCATTTTACATATCCTTAATAATATTTATTTTTAATGAATAACCGGTTATATCCTCAGGTTTGCATATTTGATCCATCGTTGACTTTACGTGAGCAATTGTAAAGCCCAATATAATAACTTCAATTTCACACATTTCACGGATTATGATACACCATGTTCAATAACCCAGTCAACACTGATTAAATTTGATGTCTGAACGAGATTTCTTTTGAAACCTGATGAAATTGGGTTTATTAACAACCGGTAGTTTTCTGGCAAGAAAAGGAGAAAATATTGAAAACATATATGAAAGGAATATTAATTAAGTATATACTTGTGTGAGAAAAATATTTCAGTTGTGAAATATGCATTTGTTTGCCAGTAAGATTGAGTTTGGGATCATTTTTCATATTTCGCGCAGGTTTCCTTTTAAAATATACACATTTTTTTAAATAAAACATATTTTGAATGCTCAAGTCCAATGAGTGGTTAGTACAGAAATAGCTGCACGGCGGTTCCGACGTTAGTCGATCAGCACAACGGTCGCATGTAGTCCTCGAGTAGTCACCATCCGTATGCAATTGTCGAGTTTAAAGGTGATACAAACCTCTGACCTGAGGAAGTTTTACAAAGAGGTTTTGACAAAAATCGGGCATTAGAGCGAACTGATCTGTACAGTTATTAATTGACAGTTTCATAAGTAAATGCAAAAAAGAGGTTATGTAAATTTAGAGTGCGTGAAGAAAAATGTGAACAGAGGTTTTTGAAAAAAGTCTCGTGAGTGCGCGGAGTAAGAATAGAACATTGGGAAACAAAAGTGATTTCCACTAGGTTTGTTAAATAGAGTGTCCTGTGAATGAGTAATCGGTAAATAACTTGTGGCAGGGAAATTATGAGAAAGGGTTCATGCAGAATGAGGCTGAAATACAACTGGCAACGTAGCAATTCTCGTGGGCGTGTTAGAGACTGTCCGGTGTAATCAGAGCCATAAACCCTACTTCTGATTCCCTTTCCACACATGGTTGCTGATAAGCTTTCATGTCCGAGGGATGATGAGCTGAGTCATATTGCCACTTGGCTCCTGTTCCTTTCTTCTGTCAATCGTTTGTACGAACCAATTCGTTTCTCGCATATATATGATGGAAAGAAGTACGTGTGCATAGCTATTATCTCTAGTCCTGTCCATCTAAGTCCAAATGCGTATTAGTAAAGTATTGATTTTTTTTATTACGTAGCCCTGACTTCTTCTGGAGAGTACAACAAAAAATTGAAGAAAAAAATAGTTTACACCATTAGATGTCGTGTTATTCTGCATCAAATTTATAAATGAATAATTTTTTTTAACATGATTATCCTTTATCAACTTGAAATAAGGCAATCTTACAGGTGCCCTAAAATTTGGAAGACGCTTGCTCCGAGAAAAATCTGAAATAAACATACAGGGAAATTTAAATTTCTTTTAAAATTATATTTCTATCTATCTTTTACACTAAAAATAATTTTGTCTTAAATACCTATATTGCTATCATTTATTTTAACATAAATGTTCTACAGAATTGAGAAATAGAGTGAACAGCATGCGTAGCGGGAAATGTAACAAAGGATGCAATCATTAAAACAATGAAATATCCAAATGAAATCAAGTAACTTACATCTTTCTAAGTTCAAGTCCGTTGCGACAATACACACACATATTGCAGAACAATCTGAAAATATAGGAGCAAGTAGCGTTTACCAGGATAAGGTGAAATAAAACAAAGTGTGAAATATCCCATTCACTTACAAACATTGTGCCTGTCTTACAGTGGCCGTAACAGTGGTCATAGCAATGCTCCTACACCTACATCGTAACATAAGTCTCTGATTCTCTGAGTGTAATGTATTATTCCCGCTACCACATCCCGAGAAAAGGAACATTTAGACCGCTTTAAGTCGGTGTATGAATGTTTCATACCCAGGCCAGAAGGGGATCAGTGACCGACCGTCGATCGACTTTTGTATACATCGTAATGAAAGTACTTCTTGCTATCTGTAAAATCTATTCGGGAATTTAAATTTTGGTTTGCATCTTCTTCCATGAGGAAATTCGCACGATATTCTCAATGAATTATGCATAAATCAATAAATTTAGGCAGAATAAAACGTATGAACGCTTGTCAGCCACGAATCCATCAGCACCAGTCACCATTGATACGATTAAACTAGTTTCTTGTCAGCGCTATGAAACTTGTGTGTATATATGTCTCTTAACAGTACAAGAAAAAAAGATTATCGTGGGACTCTAATCTAAATGGGAGTGTTCTCCTCTGAAGATTGCTTAAGATTCGCGGTTTCATCGCCCTACAGCTGAGGTGGAGGGTATCAGTGATGATGCACAAGGGAATGATGGACATCTTTCTCTTGTGATCCAGAGTGGTGGTTCACAATTGTGCATGTGGTGTACTGTGGCACCTATGAAAGCGTGATGAGCTCCTGCTTTCGCCGTTGACAGCTCAGTGGAGTATCTCGAGGCAAACCCTCGCCAAAAATATTTTACCCCATAAATTTGACCAATTTAAGTCAAATAATTTTTACATAAACAAATACTTTTGTTAAGAAAAATAGATTAAAAAAATATTTTTAGCACTATATTTTGTTGTTTTTTTCCTTGAGATTATTAAACGATCTATGGTATATTGTTTGTTCGGGTAATATGCATAAAAAAATTCACAGCTTTCAATTATTTGTTACGTTCAGTAATAAATTAATATTTGGTTTTTACAACAACATTAATAATAATGATTATAATAATAAATTTGACCCTATCAGAGTAAGAAAATGGTTAAAAGATAAAATGCCAAATGTCCGTTAAATTTTCATTAACCACATCATTAATCTAAGAATGAATAAAAATAAAATGTTATTGAATGTATTACAGAAGAGCGACTAACAAATTATCAATATATTGCATAATATTAAACATGAGCATTAATAATGAATTGTTTATTCGTACTTGTTATTATATATATAGTACTTTTCACTAATAAATTCTTTGATTGACAGGACATTTGACATTTTATCTTTTATCGGAGCTCTAAGACTAGATTTAGTTTTTCATGTCTAATCCTACACATCAGTTGAGCAATGGCCGGACTAAATATCAATACACAAGGTAAAAACTTAATCATGGTATACCATTCTATCTGTCAGATGTGATTCTTCCTGCCTCCTAAATCACAAAATGGTATTTCACCCCTGTAACAATATTGAGGTCACGTTTAATACTTGTATATTTATTCACACCTGTAATTAAATAAAATATCTTCGGTACAACTAAAAATGAAATAAACAATTCATTTCATGCCTCAACTCTGTATGGGGCAAAGTATACCCAGGTTCGTACCCATTTTGCTCCAATGTCATACGGTAGGGAAACAAAATTACAAGAACACATTACTTATGAAGCCGTACCTGTAGGGAATGTACGAGTTTTCCGTGTAAAAAAAATACAATAGCGATGAAATAACGTATTTATTCAAGTAGAAATGACAATGCAGAAAAGTACGACAACTCACTTCACAGGCACATCGTCTGAAGGAAAGTCGAACTGAAGTTGGTAACGAACGATACAGCGTTCACGCTTTGCACAGCGCAAAACCCCCAATAAACTTCAAAGTAATTCAGCTTACCATTTCGGTTAACAAACCCGCCAACGAAACCGATAATTTCACTAACCTTCAATGTTAGATTCCCCGGCACAGAATTTATGACAGTATTCCGAACTCGAACCTTTTTTTGACAGTTACAATCGTTTTTTTCCTTCAAGAGTAATTTAGATAGCGTAAAGATATTATCAAAAATAATAATTACAGGTTATTGTTTCACTATGTCACAATATACGATCACTACACGTGTAAGAATCTATGATTCAAATCTACTTTTGTAGCTTCTACATTTGGCTCATCCAGCTCCGTAGTAGAAATGACTTTCTAGCCCCAGCTTACCGCTCACCCCCCCCCCCCCCCCCCCNTCGCATGTTTGGTTCGGAGACATATTATTCATATCTGGTAGTATAATTATATCGTCACAGCCTCGTAAGTTACATCATTTTGCACTTATCTTACCAAATGTTCCATGTGCCCTGGACCACATGACGATTTAAGTATCTCTCAAAATAAAATCCTGTATACACTACCGATCCGCTTGATTCTCCCATTTGAACGTTGGGCAAGTTACATGACAAGAGCGTGAACAGTGAATACGCTCCAAGCACACGTTTCGCACATGTGTTCTGGTCGAGCAAAGAGTGCGCGAATACGACGACCCGCCGGCGACGCGCGAGTGTAAAGCCGCTTCTTTACGGTAGCGAGCGAGATACGAGCGGTCGGTCGGCACGAGCACCAACCCCGCCGCCGCGCCTCCACACACGACTCACGAAGAAGTAAAATATACTTTATTACAGCTGTTACAAACCAATAGTTTGTAGAAATCATTATTAACAATTACCTATTTGTTATTAATTATTTATTTCTATTTGTTGTTATTTGTG
>NNCF01137502.1:4570-26588 GCA_002313205.1 Laupala kohalensis
TATTTAGATATTTGTTGATTTCAGGAGGGTTTTTTAGTGGGTATGGTCGAGATATTCGGCGAGTCCCACACACGGGGAAGAGTCACTACGGCTCTTCTCTATGGTGCGAAACTGCATTTTTCCCTACTCGCAAGGGCTCTAATGACCTTCGATGTTGGCGAGCCCTAAAGCCCCACACAAAAAAATCAACTGAGGAAACTAATATTAGCTGGCCCCATTGATGAGACGGTTGGCGAATGCGCCTTTACCTGAGCGATGGAAGACTTTTAAGAGGAATTTAGGGTTTTTCCATTGACGTTTTTCTGTGTGGCAGGTGTTGCAAGGTTAATTTTAGGAGAGGAGAGGAAATGTCTGGAATCTGTTGGTTTAATGTAAGGATGGAAGAATTTTTTTTGAATTTTGTGGATATGGATGCTTTCCAGTTTTAATCTTTTCCAAAATAAGTCTTCTATTTCTAAAATGTGGAAATTGTGTTCTGTGTGTGGTTCTGTGTTCTGAAAATGTGTGGTTGTTTTCTACTAGGTGTGTAGCAAAGCGTGAATGTGTTGTGTTGTATTTGAAGGTGTGTATGTGTTCTTTTATTCTTTGTGTGAAGTTTCTACTTGTATGTCCGATGTATACACCCCTACATTCGGCGCATGTGAGTGCGTATACATCACTTAATTTGGAGGGAGGAATATGGTCTTTTGTTTTAGAAAGAATGTTCCGAAGGGTGTGAGGGAAGTGAAATGTTCTTTTAAAATTGTTTTGTCGGAATAGGTTGGCTATGTTAAGGGATATCGGTCCAATGTGTGGGATGGTGAGGTGTTTGTTAATAATGTTATTTTGCAGGGGAGAAAGGGATGTTGTTTGTTTCTTTTGAACTGTGTGTAATTTTTTCCTGATAATGGAATCTATGAAACCTTCATCGTATCCATTATTTAATGCTATTATTTTAATAGTCTGGATTTCTTTGATTGTGTTTTCTCTAGAGAGTTGTATGGAAAAAGTCTGTGTGTCATGGAATGGAACGATGCGAGTTTGTGAGTAGGTGGGTGTGTAGAGGTATTGTGCACGATGGTGTCTGTGTGTGTGTAGGTTTTCTGAAAATATCAAATTCGTTTCGGTGATTTTCAAGTTCGATAGTGAGATCTAGGAAGTTGAGTGTCCTCGACTCATTTTCTATCTCTGTTGTAAATTGGATTGTCGAATGCAAAGAATTAATGTAGGACGTGAATTGCTCTAGTTGTCGTTCAGTTCCTGTCCACAGGATAATGATGTCACCCACAAAACGGTACCAGTATAAAATGTTTTTGAGGAGTGGATGATTGGAAGTGAATATTTATTTTTTAAAGCTATTCTTTAATGTGTCTGCCAATAGCGGAGATAGGGGTGATCCCATTGGTAAGCCAGATTCTTGGCTATAAAAAGAGTTGTCAAATTTAAAATAATTTGTTTGTAAACAATGTGAGATGAGTTTGAGGAGTTAAGATTTGATAGCCATGGAGCAGTTAGAACTATCTAGTATTAAAAAAAAAAGTTTTTGCAATCCTATGTAGGTGTGATGGGAAATAAGTTAGTTACATCAAATGACACTAATTTAGCATTGCTCGGTACATGTATGTTTTTAATGTTATTAACAAGATCTACGCTATTTTTAATGGTGTGAGTGTGAGTGAATTTAATGTGGTGTTGAAAGTCTGAGTTAAGTTTCCTTGCTAGTCTATGTGTTTTTGTGTTTGTGTACGAGACAACCGGTCTGATGGGAATATGAGGTTCATGGAGTTTTGGAACTGTGTACAACATCGGAGGTCTAGGATTGGATGGGATGACCTACGATTTGTGCATACATTACGAACAACTAGCACTTCACCCACTGCGACTAAGGCAATTGCAGTGGCTCGCAGGAATGGTTTTTGCCGAGAGAAAATGATGGTACACAACGAGGGACAGTCTCTCTCTGGACCTCTTTTGGCTTCAATAATCTAAACAGCGCTGAGTGTTCTTTTACAGTTTGTCTCGCGAATCCCCTTGTACAATCAAAACTAAATCGTCAGCGTAGGCAACCATCTTTATTTCTTCCTTCTTCCAGAAAATAGGATCACTCGATGAGTCTTGCAGACAACCTATTGTCATTGTCCTCATGATTGTTTCCCCACCGATCCCAAGTAAGAAATGCCTTTATCATGTTCCACAGGTATGGTGGAAGCTTCTCGCCAGACAATATGTCTATTATTCTGCTCCATGACGCGTGATCAAAGGCACCTTCTATGTCAAGGAAGACACAAGCGCAGTGGTTCTTTTCTCGCCTTGGTAGTTTTGATTAAATATTGCAAGGCATCTCCTGTACATCTGCCTGGAACGAAGGTATAATGATGTACGTTCATATTGCTTTTTGCATATAAATTTTCCTGTATTCTTTTAGTTAATATTTTATCCAAAAGTTTCCCATATGTCGGAATAAGTAATATTGGCCTATACAACTTTGGGAGTTTTGGCGGCCTGTTATTTCCCTTGATGAACATCTTTACTTATTTTCCATCCTTTTGGGAAATATGAAGCTGATACACAATCGTTGTAGAGTTTTTGTAGCGGATTTATCAATACATCTAATGTGTTTTGCAGCATTTCATGAGTGATCAAGTCGAATCTTGATGCTTTATTAGCGTGTCTTTGTGCTTTCTTTAAAGCCTATGTGGGAGAACCTGCATGGAAATCAGTGAACGCTAGGCTCCACCAACCGAACTATACGGCGACCACAAGCGTAAAATAAAATGTAGAAAACAGAAAACTGATATTGGGAAATACTCCTTTGTGAATAGAACCATTGTAGACTGGAATAACATCCCGGCAACAACATTTAGGAACTTACCAAAATAGTGCAATGTTTCCGCAATCGTCTACTTGCTTCTTCGAAATAGGAGCACATGTAAAGTGCAGTGTAGCGAGGTGAATGGTGACTAAGGGTATAGAAAATGCTCAGAGCGAATAGTAGTGCAGTGTAGTTATGTGTAGTGTGCATGACCGTTCACAGTAATCCTGTTTTGGTTTTATTTTTTATAGTAATTAATTTCATTTAATTATATTATAGCAACTATTTTTACGTTAAGGGTGTAGGAGGAGTAATGATATACATGTGTATATTGAAACATGCTTGTACGTATGAGGGTGTGTCTGTATCTGTTTGTAAGTGAAAATGTGTTTGTGTACGTATGTGAATGTACACACATATGAGCCTCATTTAGATTATTAATTTCTCAAATGTAATTTCTTTCTTGTTTCTTGTGTACTAATTTTCTAAGAAATCTCTTAGATTGCGGTGAACCTCACCGCCAGGTAACAGATTAATCATGTTACGTCGAATGAAAATGGGAGACGGGACCGGGATTCGAACCCGGGACCTTGAGCTCTACGCGCTCATGCGCCTACCAACTGCGCCATCCCGTTCGCCTCTCGGGCCCGTCTACCATTCTCATTCAACTTGTGAAACCCAAAGACCTCTGAGGTGGTCTCGTAGAGACTAGATTCCTCATCTGAGGCGACTCCCTTAGGAAGTACTTGATTTGGGTATTATTTTCCATCTGCCACCGAGCATTGCTCACTTGCAGATTAATAAATTATTATTTTTATTAATATATGGCGAGGTTTACGACCCTTGCGCCTAATAGAAGCCATAAAATGTGCCGTGGGCTGTGCGTACTATACCCTAGTATTCACTCTCAATGAACTGGAACAGTAACTAAAATACAAATATTAAAGGATTAACATTGGAATACTGGTAAAGGAGAGAAAGTAGTGTTGGTTAGGACATATTCTAAGGAAGTCTACTGGAGCCATTGAGAAGACGGCACATGGCTGGAACCCACAAGGATCTCGAAGATGTGGCCGTCCGAAGAAGACCTGGAAGAGGACAATCGAGGACGAATGCCTGGGAATGGGAAAGACATGGAATGAAGTAAAGAAGCTGGCCAACAACAGGACCCGATGGAAGTGTTTCACGGAAGCCCTATGCAATAGGAGCGATAGGAATTAATTTAATGTTAAATTATTTGGCAGGTAACTAATATCAGTAGCGGCAAAAGAAAAATAAGTGTATTAAATAGAAAATCATATACTATCATGACTATTTTTTATTTTATTTTAATTCTCATCTATTTTTATATATTCTTAAGTGGCTGTATCATTCATTGAACACCCTTTGGGAACCACGGCAAACCATTGGTTAGGACAAGCGCGCTAAGCAAGAAAAGAAAAGGCTGGATGGTAACTGGAAACCAGTAACAGAACAAGAAAATTCGGCGGCAGAATCAAATAAATTTTTTTAAAGAATAAAATAATTATCTGGAGAGAAAATAACATACACACATACCAATATATACCGATACGTATAAAGGCTACATTTACGGGAGAGTGGTGAATATATATGTGAGAAAGGAGAAAAGACTGCAACTCATGTATTATGGGATTGTGAGATTTTCGGAGGGGAGAGAGCAGTGTTTATGAAGAGATTGAAGCGAATGGGAATACTTGGTGACCAGGAGGCGAGTATTTTTCAGAAAAATACTAAACGGATGTATGAGACAAAAATATATTATACGACAAGAAAAAGATTCACAAAGATATAATGACTGCTTCTCAGGGGCAACAAGGATGGCAGTAAGAGATGAAGTGTAAACAAGTTGTAAGAGAGAAAAAATTGATGGGAGTCATGCAATGACAATATTAACAGGTAAGGTATTCAATACATAATTGTATTATATGTGTGCATGACTAAAAGAAAATAAAAAAACATAAATTTATGCTTGCATATTTACCCATGTATATGTACCCATATCCGCATGTACACGTTTTTCTTCAGGTTGTTATTTTTACAGAAATAAATGAATATATAAACTTAACATTATGTAAATCAAGGAGAATAAATGAGAACGCACTAAACTATAATACTAATATTACTTCTAATAATAATGATAATAATTTAAACAGATTTAAATTAAGTGTGTTCATTCTGGTCAATATTATTCATCAATTCTGCCTCCCTCTTCTTTCTAACCACACTCAGAAACTTGCCAAGCAGTGAAGTAAATGAGTTTTTAATATCTCGCATTATTTCAAAAGCTAGCGAGTAATTTCTTGGTTTACTGTCGTATCCCCTTTCAAGAAGCCACTTTTTCTGTCTATTTCAGAGTTAACGCAACTTAGCAGAATGTGGACCAAGTCTTCTTGTTCTGTGCATAACGGGCATTGCGAATATCGATGCTCTCTCAATTTTCGTAATTTCCATCTATCAAGTAGAAACCAAGCATAACCTGCTCTTGTTACCTTGTGTAATTTATCTATGTATAGTTTCTGCCCCCAATCTCCTGCCACAATATTCTGTACGATTAATGACCTATTTTCCTGTATCTCAACCGTTATATTTTGTTTCTCTGTATCCTCAAGTCTCTGAAAAATTAATTTATTGTCGGATCTTGCTGGAGCTGACTGCTACAAATATCCTAGACCTTCAGTTTCGATTATAGTTCTAATTTTTCACCACCCCGATCGTTCTTGTAGCGTTCGTATATGTTGCTGTTCCTTTCCCCATTTCTTATTGAAACCCAATATTTAATGACCCTCGCCTGTATTTTTATTTCTAACGGTAGAACTCCGAATTCATAAATTGTACCACAGTTAGCTTACTTTGACACCTAGATATTGTGTAATCTTTAACTTTCTCGAGAGGTTGACGTTGGTAATTCGAAATTTCACTTTTACTAAACATCCATCTGTTTTTGAATACCTTGGTTTTATGTATATGTGGAGACATTTTATCACAGAACATATCCAACGTATTCACACCTATCGCGACGGTGTTGCGGAGAACGAAACAAGATCGTCCGCAAATAGCAACTCCTGTATCTGTTTCTGTTCAGGAGGTTCACCTATGTTGGGGCATCTATGGATGCCTCGAATAATTTTTCGACTATGTCATTAATAAATAATATAAATAACGACGGAGAGAGAACACATCCCTGCTTCACCCTCTGAGTTACTTGAAAATCTGAAATTAAAGTAGCATTATTTGTTTTAACGCATGCATTGTCGGAACAATATAGTGCTTGCGAAGTTTGTAGGAAATTTTTTGACACTACCTTGCCCGCTAATACGCACCAGATCTTTGTTCACAGTGTCGAAAGTTTTCTCAAAATCTACGAACATGTTATACAGCTTCCCGCTTTTGTTCCGAGTTTCTCTGTCGGATAACATGTTTAAAATAGATTATCTATTGTGCTTTTATTGCTTCTAAAACCGGCTTGTAATGTCGAGAGTTTGTTTTCTTTTCGGCCCAGAGTTGTAGTCTCCAGTACAGAATTTTGCAATAAATTTTTCCAATAACATTAAGTAGTGAGATTCCCCTATAACTATTTTTATCGTTTATAATTCCTTTGTTTTTATAGAAAGGATGTATTACAACGGTTGTCCATGCATCTGGAAAAACACCTTTATCGTAGGTACAGTAAAAAAAAGTCGGATAAAATGGCACAATATTATTGGTTGGTTCCTTAATAAATTTGGATGGAACACCATCTAGTCCATCTTTATTATTTTTAAAACCTCGAATGGTAGAGTATATTTCCTGGTAATATTTCCCTAAGACGTTCTGCTTCCTTTTGTTGCCAGGCTCGTTTGCTTTTCTTAACAATGTGTTCGTATTCTCCGCGGAGTTTAAGATAAAATTTGCACAATTCTGTCCCACCTAGCTACTGATTTTGCGGATGGTTTTGCACATCTGCAGGTATCGCTATACCAGACCGGATGTTTTTATGAGTTTTTGTTCTCCTGAATTATTTTCATACTCGAACCTGATTTTTGTAAACAATGTATAATAGAGTCCGCTGCAGAATTGAAATTTTGAATCGCGAGTTTATTTTAGAAATTGTTAAGTAACGTTCCGAGATTCCTTGAGAAATTAGATTTATTGGCCGATTTCTTGTCTTCACTAAATTTGTACTCAATTAATTTTGACCCAACGTGTTCGGGTGCTACAGGTGCGTTTTGATGTAAAAATAGATTTTCACACATACTGCCATATGGTGTGAGTCTGTCCTGGGTTCAATCCAAAAGTCGTCCATGTATTGTAATAAATTTTCCGTAACTTACACGTAATCTATCACGCTTTCCCCATTTTCGTAAATAAACGTTATATTCCCGTCTAAATCTGATCTATATGTGCCATTTAGTATTGATAGGTTATGTATGCTGCGGAAATTAAATAGACCTCGCCCTTGCGGGTTCAAGATTTCATCTCTTCTATTTCTCACGTTTACAAGCGCTAAATCATCGCCATACGGCGAGGAGACATTACTTTCTCCGATTCGGGTGTTAAAATCTCCCATTATAATTATACTCGCGTTACGATATTTATTTTCGAGACTATCAGCCGACTAATTTCCGTATAAAAGTTTTCGTTGTGGTATTTCGACTTATCACCTTGACACATTATAATTATTAATCCTGTAATTACGTTATTTCTAGGTTATCGAATTAAAAATGAACATTAATAATTTATGTTGTTTGTGTACAAACAAAAGTCTCTGTTGTGTGAATGCATTTTCTCACACTGGTACAATATAAAACGAACACTTGAATCCATTACTCAAGTGGTATCTATAAGTGGTGCCACCATGGGATGCCTGTCGGAGCAGAAGTAACAACGGAATTCCCAGTCCAATAGAGTACGGGACTGAGTTGACTGCATCATTCAGACGAGGTAAATTAATGATTTCCTCATTACGTCGCGTCATTCTGTCCAACTGCGTTGCCCAATCGCTGTCCAATGTTGCTTCAGATTGCGAACACCATGACGATCTTGAAGATCTCACCAATGTCATTTGCCCGACTCATCACCAAAGTGTCTCAAAAGCGCACAGTTCACTAATCTTAGCATTGTCTACACGTTAATTAAATGATCATTTCTCAGATCACAACTCTCGAGTCAAATTATCAGATCAACTCCGAGTCTGACAATCAGATCATTGATCTTGATAATGATTATTAATGCATTTCCACAAGTGCTCACGCAGATGATCTACCACGAATATTTAAGGAGATCAATCAGTAACTAATGATCAAAGAGATCTGAATTAATGCTCACGCAGATCTTAATCTGAAAACGAATACTCAAGAAGAATAGTATGTGTTACAACTAAGTAAACGCGAGCTTTTATATTATTTTCCTTCCCCCTTCTCGTTCTACTCAACTGGGGTTGGCAACGCCTTCAACATATGCCATCACTTCACTGACAATCAACAATTGTTGTAAGGGTTTACGTTACTCCGAGATATCAGTCCTTATTGGTTTGTGGTTTTTAGGCCATTCATCTTCTCAACCAATCACGTTCCCTTTTGACGTCCTCATTCCTAGTCATGAAATATCTCTGCCACAAAGATCTACGCCCATGCGACCATTGGGGTCTGTTTAATGTTTGCCTACCCCCACCCTCGACCACGTGTTACGAGGAGGAAGTCTTCTGTTAAACTATTCGCTTAAGGGAACTCCTGTCGTCTAGTCATCGTCACCGATTTCTGTAGGTTGACAAGCAATGTCCCACTTCGACTCCTACGGCCAATACAAACCAAACCATCGTTTTTCCTCTTTCAAGACGGTGGCTGAGTCATAATTCTCCTGAGTATGACACAAGATCCCAGCTTTCTCTTTCATTGTAGTACTGAAGATATCCAGACAACTTAATTTTGACGATTACCAAACGTTGCCAACTCTTCAACGATCCTCCACTTTCCAAAATGAGGACAAGTTTCAGTCCTTTTCATTTCGATGTAACATTAACCAGATATCTCCCTTCCCTTTCTCACAGTCGACCCAAAACTACACGGTCTTCGTATTTCTTTAAAGACGCAATAGTATTTTGCAATAACACGATTAATTTAATAATTTTCATTCTAATCCTATAAATATAATTAATTTTAATGAATTATTTAAAGGAAACTTCGGTAATATGACAAAATATATTTTTTCAATAAATTGAAAAATAAATTTGATGAAAAAACAAATAATTTTCACACGTTCATTCACAATATTGACATTTCTGCATAAATACTCCCATTTTTTCTGAAATGGGTTCGCTGATTCTATGCGAGTCCAGATTTATGCAAGTGTACACATTTAACAATTAACGCATTTCGAATCACAATGGTATAAATGTTCCCTTCAAAAATGTAATGTATTATGTTTCGAAATTACCAGTCACCATTGGATTAAAACCATCAGCGTTTCGATCCTTTCAAATGAGGACCCTTATCAAGATGTAATCTAGATATCACAGTTACGTATAGCAGTCGTTATAAAATCCAATTAAATGAAGAAATGAAAACTAATAAAAACATCATAAGAGACCACACACATAACTCAAATCATTAAAACCAGTTTAAAACACACATTACAATATTAAACATTCTGTTCATAATTACGCCATGTTCATAAATTACCGACGATGGAGTTAAAAACATTTTTTAAGACGCAGAAGAACAGTCACAGTCTCACTGCCACTTAAGTCCACTGTCATCCCCTATGAGGAAATATACTCGCTTTGGTAGGGGGAAAAAGGGAAAGAATGCAAAAATAAACGAAAATAACTGATATCAGTGTGGAGATAATAGTTTTCGGGACCGCTGTAATTAGTAGTGACATTCCCGAAGACGCCTAAGTCCACAACATCGTGCGTGACGTCATACGCACCTGTCACGCGTGACGTCATGAGCACCTAGGGGAGGGTCGGGCACCTGGCGCACGTCCGGTGTGGGGTAGGTCATGCAGGGAGAGAAAGGGGGATGTGTATGGAGGAGGAGGATGACGTGACTAGCTGGTACGGATGACGTCGTGACGACGGGGGATAGAGGAGGTGGGGACACTTCAGGTGTTGGGGTGAGACGGACGACGGCGTGGTCTGGCTCGGAGGTGGGGAGTGACGTTGGTCGGAAGGAAGGTGACGTGAGGGGCAGCGACAGGTGTGGTGAGAGGAGTCAGAGTGTTAAGGAAAGGAACTCATTTGGGACACAGAGAATAAAATCACAAACATATATTCTTAAAAAAATAAGTATAATGCACATGGAGTGCAAAGGCGAACAGTAAAAAAACAAAGAACGCAAAGGTGAAAGTTAAAAACTAGTGAGCATTCAAAACGAAGTTTCTTCTTCTTAGTCACTTCCTTCCGCTACTTCTTTTTTTCGTGACCATGTTTGAGCTCCTTGCGAGGATTATAAGGTGGAGGTGAATTTTCATTAGGCTGTGGTAAAATAGCAATGGCACCTCGCAACACTGATACACGGCGTAAACGTTCAGCGCCCGTACAATCGTTAGTTTGCCAATAATTTCTTTTAGGGTTAACAAATTTAAATGGAGTGTTATCAAAATAGGGTGTATTGTCTTACCAAAATACGGATTGTGCATATTGTTATTAATTTCTTCGATTAATTTTTCTAAATTCGATAACATATCATTTGTAGTGAACAATACCTGTCCAAGGATGGCTGTCAATGTTGAAAGACGTAGCTGTGTCGTTGATGTTTTTTGAAATGCAGATTCAATGGATAAAGAATAATCTTTGCATATACATTAACAAATAAATATGTTTGCTCTTTGCATAACGTACATGTCACCGTTGTTCTGCGCAATCAATACGATTATGACCCCATGGCAAGCTCGTAGATTTATCTATCCAGAAACGTTTATCAACGAAACAAAGTCATGTTTAAATATTTTGTTTAATAGAATAAACAATATGAGATTTGGAAAGGATACAATTTTGAACATCGAAACGAACAGTATTATTTAAGAAAATTGATATATAATGTTGTAAAGAATATTTTTGAACTACCAGTCGTCTGACCCCTGTCGCGCGGCAGGATGTGAAAGAAGAAAATGTTTGAATGGCATACATTTTTGGTCCTAAACCTACAAACTCGATCAAAGAATCATTACCGCATTCATCTTTGAACAAACCTAACACCTTTTTATTTTTAGTAGTGATTCCAAATACGTTCTTGAGAGGGAAGGAGGAGGTGTCAAAATTTGATGAACACCGATTCATCGGGGCATGCACGTTTGAAGACGTATTAAAAATTAACGAATCTGTGTCTAATTATAACAGACGAAGATCAAGAAGATGCTTTTTGATATGAAAATAAAAGAAATCGTACATTTTAAGTTTTGACAGTTCCAGAATAATGAAGCCTAAATACAACGGATTCTGGAATTTAACTTCCGTCTTCGCAAGTTCTATGGTCATCAAATCTTTATCAATGTGGTGACTTCAGACGAAACTGAGGTCCGCATTCAACCGTCTAGCACCGCATTTCCCAGCCCAACGGATCGAGAGATAAATTCTTCGATGGTTGCGTACGTCCTCCATTGATTTACCATAAATGGAGTTATTCTTTAATTGAACAAATTTTCATCAAATAAGGGCAACGCTTGTTGTCTATAAATATTATTGAGTTTCATGTACGTCGCTAACTAATTACTTCGTCGAAAGGAGATAATTCTCAAAAATTTGGTGTTCCCAAGAGTTAGTGCTTGGTCCAAATTCTGGATATGGATGATGTACCGTTATTTAGGAAGTAATGTGGTCATCAATTTGTTTCGCCGACTATTAAATTCGAGTGGAATTCTACACTCGGGACAGGGAGGCAAGTTTCGCAACGAATCATGGATATCGTTTGGATAATGGAGATCCACTTCCAACACATAACCACGATATAGTTCTTGCACTACTTGTTTCACGTCAAAATTTTGAAATTCTTCTTCTGAAAGCCATTGGAAATCGCCACAAGCGAGATTTTGTGACATGGCATAACCGTATAAATTGTTGCAATCAACATATTGTAAAAAACAATCCTTCTCATCCGCTTTGTTGTGATTGTTCATGAAACAATGATTAGCTCGAGGGTGTCGTTGAGAAACTTATACGAAACCGCTACGAATGGCACGTTCGAAAAACAAAAACATATCAATGTCAGTCAGATGTTCTAACTTTACTTCCGTCATTTTCAACATGGCATCCGAAGAAAGACCGGGACCGGTGTAGTAATGTACAGGGTCCAATATATATACACACAAACACAAATTTATAAATTGTTCAAAGCACGATGCCAAAGGTTTTACATCAGTGATGAGATTTTTGTTTATTTTAATTTTTTTTTTTTCCGGTAACTCGGCCGGAAGATCACTACCTGTCTGAACGTTCACTAACTAGTTCTCAAGGCCTCCCGTATCGTCATCACCTAATGCATATATTCCTGGAAATCGTTGTAAGCTTCCTTTGTACTTATGTACTTACATCAATCATTCCCATAAATTTCATTCTTCTTTAGTGTTCTGTACCATTCTCGTTCTTCATCCGTCAATTCACATTCATGTAACACGTGATTTATATCATCTATCCCCCGTTTGCATATGCACTGGTTGTCCTCCCTTAAATTTCTTTTGTCGCTATAACTGTTGAAACAGTCATGTCCCGTAAGTATTTCATATGCCAAATGTGATGACTTGAACCATTTTCTGTTTCTGTTCACAAAAGTTACTTGTTTGATAAATTTATATGTTATTCGTCCTGTCTTTGTCCATCGTATTGTCTTTTTTTTCAAGTTCAAGTTCTGTATCCATCGTATTGTCTTCTTTTTTAATTTTTTCAAGTTCGCGTCCTAGGAACCGTTTCCACCCTTTATGCTTCTGAGATATGGTTTTTTCCATCAATACAAATTTCTTCTCTGCGTCGCACCTTATATCTCAATACATGCTGATCTTCTTCCAAATCAATCGGGAAGACACCCAACAAGACCTGTAGAGCCATAGAAGAAACACTTCTATATAACCTACTCCAGTGCAGGTGGCTCTGTCGTTGATATTGGATAAGTTTTCTCTCGTTATGTATGAGCTTAGTCCGTTCATACCATACTATAAAATTACGTATTCTCTTAAATTTGAAATGTTGAATGTGTTCCAAATATCTTGAGCATGCGCATAGTCAAGTTCTGAAAGCGACGTGATTGAGAGAGCGTTGTAAAAACAGTCTTGCAAATGAAGCGACGTTTCCTCAAATTTAGAAATGAAATTTACGTAATCTTAAAGAAAAACGCCTTTCTACCTAAATAGATTAAACTCGATGTCGTTTGGAAAGGTGTGACGAATAAATTTTAAATCTTCCAAATGAAGAGTTGAACTTAATAGATCCAAAGATCTGTTCATAAATTTCATTGCATCTAAATAGCGTAATTCGACTTTCCCGCAAAATTGCCAAATGGAAATACATTTTTCATGATTTTAGGAACTATATTTAATCGCTGACTCTTGTCATTCGCTAAATCGCGAAGCAGAAAATGCCAATCATAACCACTTCCATTATGCATCATGACGTGAATGTGGGTGGGCGCCTGATAATTAATGTGCGCTGCACCTCTGTACATACATTTTTTATTTTAAGACGTATGTTGTGTATTTAGTCCTTTTGCGGAAGTGCCGTCGACGTCGGCCACACCGCCGCCAGACGACGCGACGCCGATACCTATTGCCAGCTACACAGGCACCGCCTTGAGTGCCAAAACGTGCCGCTATGGCATCATGGCGACCGACCTCGTGAGTGGTGTACAAATCCAGTGTTTTATTGTCCACAGATTCGTTCTTTAAAGTAACAAAAAACATTAACCTTTTTTTCATACTTTCGAACCAGCTCAGTATTTTAAATACAGCATTTCGTCGCTGGTCGACGATGATGAAATATTTGACGTGAAAGAAAAGTAAGTGAAGAGGAAACCAAACAGAAAAAACTGCAAAAGATTTTCTTGCAGTTGATTTGTGTTTAATATGACTTAATCTGTTGTTTTTATTTCAGAATTTTTGATAATTTCAGAATTTTGGTATCTGACCAGCGAGTTCCTGAACAGACGTCTCCGTCCACGCCGCTGAAGATGCCTGCCGCAGTCGCAGGCGAAACGTTCGGGTTCTATCCCAATAGACTATGACCTAATGACCCGGAAAATATTATTTTATCTGAATAGTTCAAAAACGCAAACAAAAGTTGGCGGTCGCCGAAATAAACGGCAGGCATGAGGTGTGGTTGCCTGGAGGGTACGTTATTAAA
This sequence comes from Laupala kohalensis, assembly GCA_002313205.1. Classification (NCBI taxonomy): domain Eukaryota; kingdom Metazoa; phylum Arthropoda; class Insecta; order Orthoptera; family Trigonidiidae; genus Laupala; species Laupala kohalensis. The sequence continues at coordinate 18,688 of NNCF01137502.1, forward strand.
TAAAGAAAGGTTTTGGTTTATTAAAAGGAAATAAAGATATGATGTTACAATTGTTGTTCTATGCTATAGATACCAATTCGGTCTTTGAGGACGAAGACGATAGGCTGAATTTTATTAATAGCAATTCTTCGTTTAAATTTGTGGGAGAGAGACAATATGAGCCACATATTGTAGCTATAAATTTTTTTAAATTTTTTTTCATTTTCAACAAAATCTTTTATTTATCCTGTGTAATAATCCTTACGATTTTCTTTTTTCTTCTTCTAATGCAACGACTATATGTTCAAGTTTTTCCAAGTTTTCCAGTCTTTGTTCCATTAAAAGCACGCGTTTTCCGATTTGTTCCAACCCCTCTACACGATGACCTAATCGTTTAAAGTCGATGTAGCATTGCTTTTGATAATTTGCAATTTGTTCTTTTACATCGTCGACGTGCGACGTAATAAAGGGTTACGTCAGAAGTAAAACGCTGGTCGATCGCGTCTATCAGAGTGTGGTGTAAAGTGTCTATGCTTTCTTGAATTTTCCTTTTCACAAAGACTTGCTTTGCAATATTGTTATAGTTTTTATTTAAATTGTCGATCGCATCTTCTATTGTTTGTTTAATTTTATTTTCGACAAAATACTTTCTGGCTATATCGCTATTAAAATTTGAAAATGTTTGTTGAACAATATGTTTTATATTTTCATTTATATTATCATGAAGTAAGTGAAAACGATCATTGATTTGTTTAAAGGTTTGACGAAATTGTTCACTTGTTCTTCAACGTGGTGTTGTTTTGCGTATTCTTCGTTTTCTGCTTCTCTTTCTTCGCGTTCCTTGTCCAAAACTCGCCGTATGTTTGAGAGTTCACGTACAACAGTTTTTTTCACTTCTTCGGTAGTATCGTAGAGAATTTCAAATCCTTGATTGACGCGTGTATCAACAAACTCTTTTCTGGTCAAAGTTTTTTTTTCAATACGTCATGATTGTATTTCATCGAACAACAGCTGCGATATTTTGTCTACATGATATCAGTATAAACTTTCGAACTTCCAACCGAAGGTTCGACTCTCAGAGCGATATTGATTATTCGAGCTCCTTTAAAGTCGTGTGTTGGTGTCTTGCACGACATAATGATGCTAATTGTATCATTTTTGATGAGCGTCCCAATTTATACCTTATCGCCTTCTCGGCGGAGTAATTGTCGTTATTGTCAACCCTCTAGATGAATGACGTAGGAAAAAATAGAAAAAAGGTTAACAATCATAATTACACAGTTTGTTTTTAGCAAATTATAATTGTGTTTATTCAGAAAAAAGGTTATACATTTTTCTTGTAAAAATTTTCGCCGTTTATATTTCTTTTGCAGGCGGAGTAATACATTCCTATATTTCCAATTGGACGCCGTGTAATAACTAATCAGTCGCACAGCGTGCACAGTTTTTTACTGATAAAGAATATTTTTTTGACGTTGCAAATTTTACTTTTTTAAAGATTTTTTCTTTTATATTTCATGTTGAACTAGATTTCTTAAGACAATGTTTTATACATTTGTGCGTACACGCATGCTTGGAGCTTCGACGTTCATCATTATCATTTTTACACGATTTTTCTTCTTCTTCGTCTTTTCCTTTGTTCATTTCTTCAATCATGTCGAGTAACAATGTATCGTCCAAGGGAAGCGGAGAAGGTAACTCCGCGCAACCGTTGTCCACATTCTCCATGTGTACACCTTCCATCACAAAACAATAATGAAGTGTTACGCCATGTTTGCGTTAATTTTAACTTCTTGTACAATTCTGGTTATTGGTATGTATGTGTATGAACGAGGATCCAACACCAAACAATAAGCCGTAGTATTCGCAGGAATACTACATTCAAATTCAATTTTAATATCAACTGCTGAAGATAATGTTGATTGTTCACGATGTAATATAATAATTATGTGACATAAAAAGATCTGTGATATAAAAATGAATTCATTGTGTGTCGATGCTCCCGAGAATAACATTTTTTAGCAAAACTTTTCAACATTTCTGGATGTTTGTCGCTGTTATTCGGATTGAGAAAAGGTTCGTGATTTGCAACGATCGAAACCGCTAGCATCTGATTTAAAGTAGTTTTTTCTATTCGTTTGTAAGGTAAACAAGACGAATTTTGGTGGCTCGATTTCCGTAGTGAATTTAACAAACTACACAACACGCAATGTTTGTGGAACATTAGGCCACTCGTTGAAATCCCAATGCATAAATTCTAATGGAATTCGTATTTCTCTAGACAAGATTCATGTAATGTAGAGTCTTGCTGTATCTGTTAAACGTACATGTGGGACACGCCACATACGTTTGGTAATTTGTACCTTTGTGGCGTCTCCAACTGCTGGGATTGCAGACGCAAGTAAGGCGTTGTTGTCACTTCTCGATCGTATGAGAATACGTTCTTGTGTCGTTTACACAATAATGCGTTGGTGGTCTTCAGCAAATCCTAGCAAAAGTTTAAGGGGTATCCACACATAAAACGACTTTTTATTGGTATCTGCAATAAGATGTTTAAGAGTATCGTTATACGTGTTATCTGCAGCAAGTCGTGGCCACGCGGCATAGGCGTGTTCTTCTCATTCTGTTGCAGTGACAGAAGCTTGGCCCTTCATCGTTATAGTAATGCCAGGATTTCTCACATGGTCAATATTTACGCCATTTATTTAATATCGAATTTCAGAAAATAAATGAGCAAATGCATTGGTAACAAATTCACATGACGACTCGCTTCCATCGGTTTTTTCAACTTTTCCTTCAATATAAATGACACTGTCGCACGGTAGCGTAAGCGCACCTTTGTGTTGAATGCAAATTCGAATCATTCGGTGCATACGAGTGTATGGAGTGTATAGTCCATAGGAATGAACTTCGTCTGCAGTGTTATGACTCGCATCGTTTGCGTCATCGGTCTGTAATATTTTTAACACTTCATCGTGGATCATATTTGTTTTCTTCGCTCTCTTTATTTTTTTAAACACTCCATCGTTATTCACTCTATTTCTTTTAAGTGACATCTTTGCTGTCATATAAAACAAAAAAAATTAAAATGTGTCTCGAGGAGAAGTAGCACAATGAAGAGACTCTCGCGAAACACTTCAGTTTTATGTTTTTTTATCGGAGAATATAACCAAGTCTTGTTAGATTTTATTTGCTTTGTTTTCTTATCGTTATACGAGAACACAACGTTTCACGTGACCTCTGACGAACCACCTTCATGTTGTATACATCTGTTTTATTATTCTTCGCGGACGAAAAACTAAAACGTAACATACTTTGGTGTTTTCTTATAAAGGTATCAATGCCCAGTTCTCGTTCTCGAGCCGAATGGTAATATCATTAATCCAGGTACGAGTAATACGATGAAATACGATATGAGGCGGTCGTTCTTCGATAATTGGATTTGCCGGCTGTTCGACGTGAAATTGGTGCCTCGTATGCGCTCGTCGACTACTTATAAATTCGCTTACAATAATATTACACGTAAGAAACAAGTTAAAAAAGTGATGTAAGATTTTGACATTTATGATTGATTCTTTATACTCGTCTTTTTTTGTAGGTTCAAAAATATTCGAAAACTCAATAAGCTCTCCAATGCTATCTTTTTGTGTAAAATCAATAAAAAGAAGAATTTATCCGGCTTGAATGAATGTTATTATCTCCCGTCAAATTGAAAAAAATTGTGTTTCACTGTCGAATTCTCTTTTAAATTGAACATATGATATTTTACTGATACGTGTATGTGGTACGTTCCGATAGGTATTGTGCACGTAAAGTGTGTTTTTGCAGTGGGCGGTTTATAATAAAACTTATTACATCCATCACGAATATTTTGTATTCGATTTGTTGTTTGAATTCCTAAAAGAGCTAAATCAATCTCAGCATTTAACTCGATCGGTGGAGAGAAACGAACGGAAATTTCGGAAACCTCTCCGCAGATGGATATTGTCTGGCTCATGATGATAAACTGATGTTTCGTTTAACGTTTTTAATTATAATCTAGAAACGGTAAACAAAAACTGTCCGCAATTTTCAGGATTATAACGCTGTACTTAATTATAGTTGTTCGTGATGTTATTATTTTTCATGTACTCCATACATTCTGGAGGTGGTGGTAGACCAAAGGAATCAATGTAACGCATGTTCTTTCTTTGTTTCGTGTATGCAACTAAATGTGTTCCCTTTCCCTTGTGATGATCTAAATTAATAATTGCAAATTCAAAGCTTTGCCTGGGTACTTGCTGTAAACATTCTCGCATGAAAACACCTCTAAAATGTGGTATTTTCAACGTTTTTGCATAATGATAAACTTCTTTGTGAGTAAGTACACGTCTAGGAACGTTTAATTTTTTTCCCTTTTCTTTTTAAGACCTTGTCGACACCGTAAACCTTTTCTCTCCATCGCCGTATTGTGTCGAATAATTTCTTCGAGATTTCTTTTTGATGCTTTAGCATTGTTTACGGCATTTGCAATGACCCGCAAGCGAACACATCGCACTCAATGTTCCGATCAGGGGAAGAAAAGGGAGTAAGCTAACCTGTTTCGCGAGAGTAAGTTTGCGCGGGACGCGTTTCCGTTTATAACCGCCGCCTACACTTCGGCGTTGACACAACCGTCACGAGCATCGACGCGTATTGTTTGGTCATGTTTTAGTCATATCTTAATAATTTTAAATTCGTGAAACGACTAACTAGATTTAATCCTACCACGTTAATTTATATGACACACAAACACAATGAACAAACCCCGCTAATTTTTCTTCGTAACAACACCGGTTATTTCTTCAACCTTAAAACGTATTTTACCGCCTTCTGTCACGTGAAGTCATATCGTTTATAATAAACTCATAAATAGTATTGCTTATGCCATATTCAGGTATGTATAAATAATTTAATCGATTTTTGGGTGAATGAAGCAATACACGTATTTTTCCGTTAAACGGTACCACAAAAACCCTATTTCCATGTGAGAGTGAGTACAATCCGCTTTCACAATATATGTTCTTAAAATCGCTTAAAATAGTGTAGGAGAATGATGGTTCTTTGAACATATTCTTCAATTCTACTCTTACATTATCGGCTGTAACTTGTATTAAATTTGTCAATTTTGTCGTTGCATCGCGAATCTTTTCGTGACAGCGCTGTCCTCTTCGACGGGATCGCTGAGGTCTGTTAATCTTTTATGGTTGACGTTAAGTGACCACATTTGGATCGTTTGAAAGGAAAATCTGTGTCCAAATAATTTTTCGTTACGCAGTCGCTCGCGATTTGAGGACCTAGAAGAATTGTAATGCCCCGTTTTCCTTCATCAATCGAATTACTTTTATTAGACCACCCGAGAACATTTTTATCAATATAGTCGAGTAGTTCTTTCTGCACGCGTCCTATATTTTGGTCTGTGTATAATTTCGTCGCACTGTCGAAATCCTCCGATCGTTTGATCGCATGTGTATCGGTATACATTATCAGTTCCTTCTGCACACGTTCTATATTTTGGTCTGTGTATAATTTCGTCGAACCGCCAAAATCCTCTTTCGGAAAATCTAGATTTATACGTCGACGTTTCCGCGTTAAACGTTAAACCATCGGACTCGTTAAAACATTGTCATCGATGGGAATTCGATCTTCTTTTCTTTAATTCTTCATTCAATATTTTATTAGCATAATTTTTCGAAAAGAATGCATTCGATATAAACACTGGACGACCGAATCCATCCATGTTTTGTATGATGCAACTAATTTCTCTTCTGTCAATGTCACTATTTCTTAAACAAATGGTGAATGTATTTTGTTCACATTTGAAACATGGACGTTGTCGAACAAACACACAAGCTACCAGTACGTAATATTTCCGGTTTGCTCGGCACAGAGCAGAGCGATTTCATTGGCCGGCACGGTCCGCTCTTGCCGGATAATGTTCGAGCGTTCATTTTAGAACCTTCAGGATGTGGGAAGACAAATGACATTGTCATATAATAAACGACTCGCAAAGGACTTAAATTTCAGAATTTATTCTTATACACAACTTCAGAAACGCAGCCCATGTACGTGTCTTTAAAACACGTCATGAAAAACATTTGTCCTTTACGTATATTTTCGCTGCAAGAAAATGTTATTTTACCTTCCGAAGCTCCCCGTAATAGTGTTTCTATTCAACGATATTGCAAATGAGAAACAAAATTGCATTAAGACTTATTTTGCAGCTGGTCGTCATAAACGAAACGACACTGCTTATCTTTGTCAAACCTACACGAAAATACCTAAACAACTTGAACATGCTAACAACATTGCTAACATTGTAATAATTTTTCGATAGGACGACAATAATTTACAATACATTTTCAAAGTACATGTTGGTACAGACTTTCATAATTTTGATACTTTCAAAAAGTTGTGTTTTCACATATGGTAACCCCCTGCAAACGTGCCGCCAGAGAACATACACAGGGTGTTAATACTGTCTACTCTGTGAATCATTATATAATCTGTGCAAACATAAACATCTTTTGAATATAATACGGCGCCCCCTACTCTGGGTACTACGATTGGTAGGTGCACGAAACTTTGTAGGGAGATACCTAGGGTGACTATAAACGTATAAACCAGAAATAAGTTGTATGGAACGGTCTTGAACCAAAATACAGTCAACACACGATCTCCAGGGAAACGGTCGTTTCTGCATTTCCCGAAATAATTCGGCAACGAATAGAGATAAAACGACGCGATATGAAATTCGGCGTTCAGTACCATGGAACGGAGGTAAAGAGAGAAAAGAATATACCAGAAATATATTTCTTTGGGGAAAATAACCACAATTAATTATTTAAAAAATCAACTTTAAAATTTGCTACATAGGACACAAAAGAAAGTGCCTGCATCGTTACGAACAGTAACACGAACCAAACACGACATTTCATCGCAAATAGAGTGTAGTGATAAAATGGATGTAGAGATCATGGCAAGCGCAAATTCATCCCCAAGGGAAGCAGTGAGGAAAGAGTGTATACGACAACAAGAGACGACTCCGATTAGATAGTAACACGTACCCGTCGCTACACGAAAGCAGACGCATCTGGAAAACGTCCGTTGAAACATGTATATGATGAACTGTTGACTATGATAACAGGCGATTTGTTCACACGCATTTCTGGAAAAGACCTTAAACGAATAAAAGTGTTGCTTAACATATTTTGGGTAGGTTCTGAGACAATCCGCGGAGATAGTGAGCGATTGAAAAGGAATGTGAAGATGCTGGGAAAGAGGCAAACTTTAGGTGCGCTTTTAAATGATGACAGAGAAGGTATTCTTACGTCCCAGGCGGGAAAGGAGATGCTCCACTCGTTAGAGGAGCGAATAATAACAACGATAGATGAAAGGTGAAACATGCTAACCGAACACATTAGTAGGGATCGTAGCGGTTTAGAGGAAAGATTTAATGAGAGTATTGTAAAACTGGACAGAATTGTAGAAAATATACATAACTTAGAGAAAAAAATGATGAAAGAATGGTAGAGATACGAAATACATTTCTGGACGACAGAGCGTCGTTAGAAAAAGACATCATTGGTGCGCCGGCGGCCGATGGAACAGAAACTATGCCAAATTTACAAGAAAATTACTATAGTGACCCGGAAAAGGAGACGTTCACGCAGGTGGTACACCGACGGAGAAAAGGGGTAAAGCAGATACGGGGAATACCAGGTTACACTATTGACAAAGATACCAGTGAGATAGCTCAGTGGCAAATAATGGAGCAGACAGGCGACGAATTTATTCTAAGTTCCCTGAGTCTTTGTTTTATCTCCGGCCACCATGTATTATCGAAAGCCCCTCGGATATTTATGAAAAGCACCCTGGTAGTATTTAAAATTATGATTTCTAAT